>PGSH02007603.1:0-43610 GCA_002915635.3 Ambystoma mexicanum | reverse complement strand
AAACATGTCGGTGGTCGCCTTGGAACTCACCAATAAAAATTTAAAAAGTAGTCAACAAAGGATTGTACGCAGGCAGGAAGTAACACAGGTTTGTTAAGTGCCCAGCTGCAGCTGGGCCAACTATATTCAAACAGATTCAAAATGCCCCTAGATAGAAGGCTTTCATAATAATCGAGCTGATTAACATTAGTAACTCTGTAACACGAACGAATCTCCCCACATCTAGCTAATTGGTGCTTGTACATGTACTATTTTTTCTGTAATTGGGTCCACAAACCTTCCTACACCTGCTAGGCCATAAAGACTGCATATGGAAACTAATGCACAGTTGCCATATACCCCAAATGACAGGTCAGTCATGAGGTTCGTTTTCCAAACAAGTTTGGTTTTATTCAGAGTTTCTCAGTCGGCCGACTGGGTCTCATGCCTCACGACATGTGTTCCCAGACCTCGTGAAATGCGAGAGAGCGAACAGCGCTCAAGCAGCAATATATATACATCATACATCATCCTTTGTTAAAGCAATTCGACCCGCCCTCATACATGTCATATAGGATAGGGTTCAGTGATTGACAATTATGACACGTTATGACAAGTCTTCCTTCAGTCTAAACATAGTTATTCTAGCAAAGGCAGCAAAGACAGCTTTCTGTTATGGGAACATGGAGCTCTGGCTCGGTAAGGATATCTTGTTCTTAGCAGAGAAACATTCCATACTACGTTATCTGTGTGTTACGGCTCATGAGCTAAGGTTCAGGTAGTTCTGAAGCAGAAATGACTATTCTCTGTGAAGGAGCACCGCTAGGAGAATATAATTCATGTTTAACTGCCTTTTGCAACAGTGCTTGCAAGACAAACCGGGACCTGGACTACTGATTAGATGCAGCTTCTGCTCGACTTCAAGGACTTAGTGAGAGGGAAAAACAATGTATTTCTGCACAGTTCGACATTCCTGTCTGCGTTAGCATTTCAGAGTTCAAGCCATGGCCTTGCATAGTGTGCAGATCTAAAGCATAGAATATATTTGCAAAGCGTTTAACAGAAAAGAAAAAAGAACATGGCCGGCATTTCACAAAATTGTACTCCCTCTGGTTACATTCATGTTTCTTGGATTGTGATGTTTGTCACATGATGTTATTTGCTTCTGTCCAACATATTATACGTATCATTCGGCTATGGGATTGCTTTTCTGGTCTAACAAACCCTCCTTTTGGCTTTAATCCAATAGCATCATCCAAACATTGCATCTTCATCGGACGTGTCCAATTCCGAACTACCCATGTCATTATCATCGTCATCAGAAATATAAATTGCCATAAATTCTTTAACTATTTTGTTTTCATATTTTTTTACCATCATTTATCATATGAGGAGGCGGTTTCATACTGATTGCATGCACAAACTCATTTGTAATTTGGGACAAAGGACTGGCAGGCATTGTATGCAACAACAGCAAAATATGAGGATCCCAAATATCATAACCAAGATTGCAATTAGTTTCCATCCCCAGGATCGTAGCAGTTCCCCAAACCATGAACTTATATTTATATTCCAACCACCTGTGGGGACATGAATTTCGGAGTTTAGGACATGTAATTTCTTAATTGCTTCAAATAACTTAGGGGAGGAGTCACTTACAAATACACAGTACGCTGATCCCACTAATTTGCTGTCATGATGCCTACCCCCGGAGCACCAAGCCAGGCCCAGCACCCCCGGGAGCAGGCATCATGCCCCCGGGTAAAAGCCCAGCGGCCCCTTATAGGGGCTCTTTGGACTCTGTCCTGGCGCCGTTGGCGCCAGGTTCATGTTGGACATCAGTCCTGGCGCCATAGGCGCCAGGCTCATACAGGAAGGTGTTTTGTGCACATACCTGATGCAGACCATGCTGCAAGATTCAGGCCTCCATGAGACCTGTAAGGGACTATTTTTTCATTGGGACTATTTTGCCACTCGGGCGTGGCCAGGGAAGGATACTTACTTGGAACTACTTTGGGGGCTATTTAAGCCACGCCCAGACAGTAGCTCACGCTCGCGTTGTTCTGCATCCAAGGAGCTGAATGCTCACCGTGTCTGCTCCTGCATCTGGTCTCCAGCCACGCCCGCCTCGATCCTAGAACACCTGTAAGGAAAGGAGAGAAGAGAAAGGTGAAAACCAAGAATTTTATCAAACTTCTTACCTGCATCCGGAACCTTCACGCCAGCGTTTCTGAGAAAAGACTTTCATTTAAAGGCACTGCGTTGCTCGCTGCAGCGCCGCGCTTCACTCACCTGTCCTTGGGAGTTCTTCTGGCTCCACCGCGACTGTCTGCACTGGTCGCCACATCTCTGCGCCTAGGGGAGAGAAGAAGAGACAAAATGTGAGCAGAAGGAACATATGAGGAAAGCCTAATTTTCTGCCATAACACTTACCGGTCTTCTGTTGGTGGACCATTCCTGATTTCGGGTCGGCGCCGCTTCGTTGGCAGGTACCGCACCCCGGCCCCTAAGGGGAAAGGACAAAAGACATTACTGGAGGAATATAAAGACATTAAGAGGGATCGCCCTCATCGCTAACTCACCTGAGTTTACCATCAGCAATTCAATCCCTCAACGCATCGCCTTCATTCTTCACCTGAAATAAAGGACAGATCACAGGTTAGGAAGGCAACAGAAAAGGAGGCTCTACACTTGAACTTTTGTAATCTTCATACTTACGGCGTTCCGCTCGGGAAACGTCAAGTGGATTTTGCCAGCGCCATTCTGAAAACCAGTGAAGTAACTGGACAAACACATGCCCCTGCACCAGAAGCAGGATGGAGAGATCATCCTTTCAAACCGTAAGGTGAGCTTCAACCGGGGATTTCGGAGGAAGTTAGAGAAGAACGAAGGGAGTATGGGGGGCGCAAGCACACTATTCTGCAGACTGTTAATCCCCTTTCTCATCTGCAGAAGGATATTCCTACGGGCCAGACAAGCAAGATTTGAGGGTCCTGTTCAGTCGGTGTTCCGAGTTCTGCGCATCACGCTCGAAGAGGCCACAGCAACCCAGACTAGACCAGCGCCTCCGTGGGAGTCAGGTGAGCGTTACAGAACGCGAAGCCTTCCTACAAATTCCCACCCAGGCGCTATGGAAACTTCTGAGACTGATCAGTTGGCCCAACTACTGGGGGGAATTACGGGCCGAAGTACACGCCGCTCGTCAAGAGACTAATGCTCTCAGGAGGGAAGTGATTGTATCAAAGGAAAGAACTGATGACCTGGCTAGACAGTTTTTGCAAGGTCAAGCTGGATACACTCCTTTACCCGGTTCTGGGGGGAACCCCGCTCCTGTGGTTCCCAGTAACCCTGTGCAGATTAATCTACCTGGAAACATGCCGCTGGCCCCACCCGAACGCTTTGCTGGGGACCCCAAACGATTCGCCGTATTCATGAATCAGTGTCGTTTGCACTCCTATTCAGACCTGGGGCCTTCCCTAATGACCAGACCAAGGTAGCCTTTGTATTGTCATATCTCAGCGGCTGTGCTGCCGATTGGTCAGTTCCACTGGTTACTCAAGATGAACCGATTTCAAGCAAGCATGGAAAGGTTATTTGCTCGACACTCTCAGGGGCAGGCTCTGGATGACGAACTCCTATCCCTGCGACAGGGCAATCAGGACCTCCTATCCTATATTGCAACCTTTAATAGACTAATTGTGGAAACTGGGTGGCCAGAGGATAAAAGAATCACGTTATTTTATCGAGGTCTACGCGGAGAACTTAAAGATGTCCTGGCCCAAGTTGTAAATCAACCCCAAGAATGCACAGAATATATAGACTTAGTGGTCCAATTGGATCACAGACTTCAAAACAGAAAAGCAGATCGGTCCAAGTTTGAGACCCGGGTGTTGGTCAAGACCCACGCTAACCCCAAGGGTGCTGATGTCTCTGAGCCTATGCAAATCGGAGGGGTTAAAGGACCTTTAACTCAAAAAGAATGTGAAAGAAGACGGCAGATGCAATTATGTCTTTATTGTGGGTCCTCTGGACACTTTCTACGAGATTGCCCGGCAAAACCGCCCAAGAAGGTGGTAGGAGCCGCTGATAAAACCATGAAGACTCTGTTTCGGGAAACGACCACGCCTGACAAGCGTAGGGTCCGCTTGCGAGCTTGAAAACTAACTCTCAGACCTCGCATTTCATTGTGCCAATGTCCTCGTAGATCCGGAACAGCCTAAGCGGTTGCATGCAATAAAGGCATACATCGATAGTGGGCTATAGGAAATTATGTGGATCGTGAATTGGTCTCTAGGATTAACCTCCCTCTGCGTCCTAAAACCAGCAAAGATGTCATCACCACAGTCGATGGAACCGAAATTGCCTCTGGACCGGTAACACATTCCACTGCTGAGGTGACACTTATAGGGCCAGACGGCCATCGGGAGGCAGTTGTGTTTGATGTAATCAAGGCTCCACAGTTTCAGGTTATTCTCGGAATCCCTTGGTTAGAGACACATAATCCTCGAATTGATTGGCGAGCGAAGAGAATAACCTTCCCAGATTGTGCACAAACCTGCTACCCAGAAAATCTGAAGATTAGTCTAGCGTCTGTAACCTCTGTCTCCATGCAACTACCTCCAGAATACCAAGACTTTCAGGACGTCTTCCAAAAGGAACAGGCCAACACGCTACCTCCCCACAGATCGTATGATTGCCAAATCGATCTGGTGCCCGGTGCACAACCCCCTTGTAGCAGGATTTATGCCCTTACTGAACCTGAGAATCTGCATTTGAGACAATATTTAGATCAATACCTAGCCAATGGTTTCATTCGCCCGTCAAAGTCTCCGGCATCCTCGGCTTTGTTCTTCGTGCCCAAAAAAGAAGGCGACCTTAGAACTTGTATCGACTACCGCGCATTGAACCAGATAACTGTTAAAAACCGTTACCCTCTGCCTCTGATCCCTGAACTCCTTGACCAGGTGAAGGACGCTTGCGTATACACCAAGTTAGATCTCCGGGGGGCTTATCATCTGGTGTGAGTAAAAGAAGGCGACGAATGGAAAACGGCCTTCCGTACAAAATATGGATTATTCGAATACCAGGTGATGCCTTTCGGGTTGTGCAACGCGCCTGCTGCCTTCCAATTCTTCATGAACGATGTCCTTCGGGAACTCATCGATGTTTGTGTTGTCGTATATATCGATGACATTCTTGTGTACTCCTCTTCGGAATCTGATCACAGAAAGCATGTCAGGGCCGTCCTTGAGAAATTGCGCCAGCACAAACTGTTTGCAAAGCTGGAAAAGTGCGTTTTCCATACCACCGAGGTTGAGTTTCTTGGATTCATCCTGACACCTAACGGGGTCCGAATGGACTCACGAAAAGTGGATGCCATCCTCAAATGGCCATCACCTAGTTCGGTGAAAGGTGTCCAAAGCATGCTTGGTTTTGCTAATTTTTATCGCAGATTTATCCCGGAATTTTCACGTGTGGTACAACCCATCACTGCACTCTTGCAAAAAAATAAAAGCTTCGAATGGACCGAGGAAGCCGAACAGGCCTTTCAGGAATTGAAAGCTAAATTCACCTCTTGCACCTATTTTGAAGCACCCGCGTCCTGATCTCCCATATGTAGTCGAAACCGACGCGTCCAACTTAGCCATGGGAGCTGTCCTGTCTCAGAGAGACCCTGAAACCAACCAACTGCACCCCCATAGCATTTTGGTCCAGAAAGTTCTCGCCGCCTGAGGTGAATTATGCAATCACCGACAAGGAATTATTAGCCATTAAGTCCGCCTTTAAGGCTTGGCGGCATTATCTTCTTGGTGCTAGGCATACCATCACCATGATCACTGATCACCGAAACTTACAATATTTAAAAACTGCCAAGGCTCAATCATCACGTCAGCTCCGATGGGCTTTGTTCTTTTCTGAGTTCGATTTTGTAATCACTTACCGCCCTGGCTATAAGAATGGCAAAGCGGACGCGCTATCTCGAATAGGAATGGGAGAAATAGACACAAACTCTGAACCTGTGCCGATAATTCCCGAACAAAGAATTTTGGGGATAATCTCTTTATAAACCCTTGAAGACATTCAAGCACGGGTAAAACAACTCCTGGACTATACAGCCTTGCAGGATTGGATCCAAAGGGGGTCTTACTTTTCGGTCAACGATGGCCTACCTTACTTCCAAGGACGCTTATTTCTGCCAGAAAAGGAATTGCAAGAACTGGTTATTTCCCGTCATCATGATACCCTGATGGAAGGACATCCTGGCATTGCCAAAACTGAGGAAAAAATTAAACGACAATTCTGGTGGCCTTCCTGGCGAAAGGATATTACATCTTTTGTGATGTCCTGTGGAGTTTGCGCCCAAAACAAAGGCCAAAAGACAAAACCCGCCGGTCTTCTTCAGCCTTTAGACATTCCACCAGCACCTTGGCACACCTTGTCACTAGATTTTATCACGGACCTGCCCCTTGTAATGGATACAATACTATTCTGGTTGTGGTGGATTTATTTTCCAAGATGGCCCATTTTATTCCGTTGAAAGGATTACCTTCAGCTTCTGTCCTAGCCAAGGAATTCCTCGAAAATATCATCCGTTTGCATGGATTCCGTCCATACTAGTCTCCGACCGGGGAAGCCAGTTTATTTCTCATTTTTGGAGAAAGTGTTGTCAACTGGCACAAATCGACGTAAGACTCTCAACCAGCCACCACCCACAGACCGATGGTCAGACGGAGAGAACGAACCAGACCCTTGAACAATACCTACGATGTATGTTGCACGAATCGGAGGGTAATTGGAAGGATATTTTATGGGTGGCCGAATATGCATACAATAACTCGGTACACTCTGGAACTGGACAAATCCCCTTTTATACCCTATATGGACATCACCCTCGTACTTCAGACCTGGACTCACCTCTGAGCCTTGAAATGCCCGCAGTGGACCATTTTGCATTCCACGATAACTCAAGCCTTCAAGGATGCAACTGCACATTTGCAACAAGCGAAAGGGAAATACAAAAAGAATGTGGAGCTGCATCGGAGTGAGGCGCCTCCATACCAAATAGGGGATCAAGTATGGTTGGCTACCAAACACTTATTGCTCAAGGGGACCTCGAACTTTTAATCCAAGGTATTTGGGCCCTTACTCGATCAAAGTTATAATTAACCCAGTGGTAGTCAAGCTCGATCTACCAGCTAACATGCAGATTCACCCCGTTTTTCATGTGGCACTTTTGAAACCAGTGCAACCAGGAACCAGATTAATAAAGCTACCAGAACCAATCCAGATTGATGGGGAGCCTGAATTCGAGGTGAAGAACATTTTGGATTCTAAGATCTCAAAATCAAAACTTTTCTATCTAATTGATTGGAAAGGGTACGGGCCTCAGGAAAGGTCTTGGGAACCCAGCGACCACGTACATGCACCTCCGCTGGTAAAAAGGTTCCATCGGAATTTCCCAAACAAACCGAAACCTCCAGAGGGGAACGACCTTGGGAGGGGCCTTTGGGGGGAGTGCTGTAATGATGCCTACCCCCGGAGCACCAAGCCAGGCCCAGCACCCGCGGGAGCAGGCATCATGCCCCCGGGTAAAAGCCCAGCAGCCACTTATAGGGGCTCCTTGGACTCCGTCCTGGCGCCGTTGGCGCCAGGCTCATGTTGGACATCAGTCCTGGCGCCATAGGCGCCAGGCTCATAAAGGAAGGTGTTTTGTGCACTTACCTGATGCAGACCATGCACCAGAAGCAGGATGGAGAGTTCATCCTTTCACACTATAAGGTGAGCTTCAACCGGGGATTTCGGAGGAAGTTAGAGAAGAACGAAGAGGGAAAGGGGGGGAGCAAGCACAATGTTCTGCAGACTGTTAATCCCCTTTCTCATCTGCAGAAGGATATTCCTACGGGCCAGACAAGCAAGATTTGAGGGTCCTGTTCACAGTCAGTGTTCCGAGTTCTGCGCATCACGCTCGAAGAGGCCACAGCAACCCAGACTAGACCAGCGCCTCCATGGGAGTCAGGTGAGCGTTACATTTGCATACACCTCCACAATCAGCCAAAATAGTATCAAGCACCATTCTATTCTGAAGTGCAACTGGTGTAATTTCTTTTTGTTTAGTGTCATATTATAAAGTATATCAGTTGTTCCATTTATCATTTCCTCAAACACCCTGGACAGTTTTCTTATATTCCATGAGTTTATTGCTTGTCCCCAAAATGGTATAAATGATTTCGCTATATCCCCAGCAATCTGCCCAGCAATATCATCTCGTTGTGGCCGAGATCTAGATATTTTTGCTATTTCAAAAGTTTTGGCAAGAAACACACCAGGCAAATATATCCCTAAATAACAGGTCCCTTCCCAGTTTCTAGGTAGCCATGGATAAGCCTGATCTCCACATACAAAATAGACAGAACCTCCTATACACAAAGGCTTCTTTTCTTGTTCAAGCACAGTAGTATTCATACATCTAGTAAATGTTCCCACTGTGTGGGAACCCTTTTTCCGTAAGCAAAATGGAACAGAAGGTGGACTATGATTAATAGTATAGGAGGGAGGCACAGCATCTTTGTTTCCAACCGGAGCCATTTTAAAAGTGATTAAGGACTGGTAAGGCCTTGAGAGCCTATCTACTGGACTTGTTGTTACCGCTTCTATTTTGCTTCTGCTTGAAAACAAGGAACAACCCAATGGTTCAAATACCAATCTTTCAAATTCATTTATATTTTGTTCCATCAAATTGTCCAGTGACAATATCATTCAATTTCCCAAAGAATAGCGCTCTTAATGATGCATAACAGGCAGTATTAAGCAGCAAAGGATGTACATACCTACCCATTCCTCTTTCCCGTGCTGGGGTAAATGGGAAGAAACCCAACAATTGGACCTATTCAAGATAGCATGGGTCATATTTATAATCAGCAATAAAGTGTTATTATAGTAACCTTTTCTATGTTTCACTTCTTGTGATGGAAGAGTATAAGAGAGCACATGTGCTGGGGTACTCATAGCAGGAGCATTGGTAGCTGACAATAGAGAGTTTAAGGGATGCGTAGTCTCCAAGTCTCTCAGTGTAATCAAAATGCAAAGTGGTATCATAATCAAAAGCACATTATTCTTTCTAAGTCTTTCTTTGAATAGACTTAATGTCAATCTTTATATCATCAACAGCATTGGTGCAGGTGGGAGCAGGAGCGAATACATGCATCGTCTATAATGTTTATTTCAGGAAAAGTTTTTCAGCGTCCGTCGGAAAATTTCTCCAAAGCAACACATGTTAGCAACAGAAATTCAGTCCAATCCAGGTTAGCCTGCTTTGAGATAATAGCAAACGGATGTTTAACTTCACAGAGCTCCAAAAAGGCAGGAGCAAGTATCAATTATATAGTGCCGGTACAATTTGACCCCGCTTGTTCACGCCAGGTTGCAAAAACCTTCACTTTCAATGGTAGCACCGGGAAACCGTGTGTCAGAGCTCTCAACTGATACAGCTCATACACTCCTTTTCCCTAGGCCTGCGTTCCCAGCTCCGTCCATGAGCTAGAATCAAAGGCGAAAAAAAATCTGAGCACTTCCGATTTCATGAACATAGATTGTACCTTACAGCTCCAGGTACCGTATGATCGATGACCAATGCACTTTCATCTCCAGATGCGGGATCAGTGCCAATTCGTGATGCAATAAGTGATGATGAGGCAGCAGTCGAACATTGTTGAGGCAACACTGGTCTTTCAATTTTCGTTGCAATCTCCCCAGGCCCTTTCTCTGGCTTAGGAAGGACTTCTGATGGGGATTCGGTGGTGATATCTTTGTGGTTAGGTACAGCTGTCTTGCTTTCGACGTCAGGATCTTCAATCTCTTTCTCATGTGGTAAAGGTAACGGAATTCTTTTCATGTGTTGCGTGGATCCAATGTTTTTCGGCCATTCACTCGGACTGCAGTCTGCGTAGCCAGTAGCATCTGGAACGTCCAGCGCGGTGCAAGTGAAGAATTTCTTTCAAAATTCTTCACCAGAGTCCAGTCACCTGGCTGCAGACAATGTCCTGCGCCTGTATATCTGATAGGAAGAGCCTCCTGCACCTGCTGATGAATCGAACGCAGGTTTTGAGTCAACTGTTTACAGTAATCAATAAGCAATGGATACTCAACATCCCTTAGTTGTTTTGGATGGGGCACATTCCAGACATTGGCTGGTCTCCCCATAAGAATTTCATATGGGTTGAGGCCAGTCCTTGCTTGCACAGCTGTTCACATGCACAGTAATGCTAGTGGCAATGCATCGGGCCATTTCAAATTGCTCCCTGCGCAAATCTTACTCAACTTATTTTTCAAGATACCGTTTTGGCGTTCTACCAAACAGGCACTCATTGAGTGTCTGGCCAAATCAATTTGGAGATCTGTGCAAATTTGCAATATAACGGTCGTAATAAAATGTGGTCCAATATCTAACCATATCACATTGGGGTAGTCCGAATTGGGGAAAAAACTCTTTTAGCATTCATTTGGCTGTGGACATAGCTGTACAATCTTTCAGGGGATAGGCCTACACCCATTTTCTGAATTCACAGACTACTACGAGGACATATTTATAGTTTTGGCACCTCTCCCTTTCTATGAAATCAAAATGGATGACTTCAAATGGCGTAGACGGTGGACCAAAAATTCCTACTGGTGTCACTGTTCCCTTCCCAATGTTATGTTGCAAACAAGTCATGCAATCCTGAACCAATCTTTCAGCAGTTTTTCTGATGTGTGTATTCTGCCATACAGAATCCAGGTGCTGAATCATTTTTTCTAGCACATGTGTGTGTTGGACTGTGATCCATAGTATCCATTGCCATTACATAGGCATTTGACAACATCCATCGGTTATTTTGTTTGTCCACCCAACAACCCTCAGAATCTAAATCTGCTGGACCTTCCCTCAGACCATTTTTTTTTATTTGATCTAGAGTAGCTTCTGCTTGTATCTCTTTAACTGTTTCTGTTCCATTCTCTATCATGCAAGACACACCTTCTGTTATTTCGACATACATTTTTGTGTGAAAATGAGTGGCAGTTTGTTTTGCAATTCTGTCTGCAAATGTGTTTCCCTTTCCTACATTACATGTTATCTTTTTATGTGCTTCACAATTCATTATTGCTAATCGCTTGGGAAGCGAAAGTGCTGACAACAGTCTCACTATCAAAGTGCCATGTTGGATTTTGGTTCCATGTGATGTCAGGAAACCCCTTTCAGCCCATAATCGACCAAAATTGTGTACCACCCCAAAGGCATACTGACTGTCAGTATATATGTTTACATTGCGGTTTGCAGAAATTTCATATGCTCTGGTTAACGCTATTATTTCCTCTGCTTGTGGTGAGTTATATGGAATTCATTGCTCTCTATAATAGTTTTCAGTGTCGTGATGGCATAAGCAGCGGTTGATCTGCCATCCGGTAATTTAAAACAAGAACCATCACAAAACAGTTCTCCACCTGGCTCTTTCTGTGGAGTATCAGTTAAATCAATTCTTCCTTTTGTCCCTTGTTCAGTAACCATTAAACAATCATGTGAGAATTGTTTTTCACCCCTTTTTCACTGGGAGGAGGCATTAACTCGACCGGATTTAAAGCGCAACATCTCTTAATTTGAATATGCGGTTCAAATAGGACAATTTCATACCTTGTTAGTGTGGCTGATGTGAAATGTTGCACCTGCGTTCTATTTAAAATAACGTCTACTGAATCAGGTACCATTACGGTTAAAGAGTGACCTAAAACCATTCCCTCTGTCTGTTTTACTGACGCAACAACAGCTCGCAAGCAACGGGGCACAGCACATGCAACAGGATCCAACGTGGAAGAGAAGTAACCGCATGGTCTATTTCTCACCCTGTGCTCCTGAGTCAAAACAGCCAAAGCACATCCATTATTGTCATTCACAAATAACTTAAAACTCTTGTCGTAATTTGGCGTGCCCAAAACTGGAGCTGAACACAATGCAGCTTTGAGCAGTTCAAATGCTTCTTAACATTCCATGTTCCATGGCAAAGGTAAGGTAACATCTTTTTTCCCTGTCAATGCCACTATTGGTTTCACAATCATTGAAAAGTTAGCGATCCACTGCCTACAATATGTAGCCATGCCAATTAAAGCCCTGACTTCTTTCTGCATTTTTGGAATAGGCATATCAGAGATGCTTTCTATTCTTTCTGGTGTCAATCTTCTTCACTCCTTCGAAAGGAGGTAGCCCAAATAAGCCACCTCCTTACGACAATACAGGCATTTTTTTAACTATGCCGTGTGACCATGTGCCGCTAATTGTGTCAATAATGCAACAGTGCTTTCTTTACAAATGTCTTCTGAGTCTGCTGATATAAGCAGGTCATCAATATATTGTAACAACACGCACCCTGATGGTAATTCAAGCATGTCTAGTTGTTCTTTCAATGCTCTACTATAAATACTTGGACTTTCAGTGTAGCCTTGTGGAATACATGTGAATGCAAATGAATGTCCTCCTAGTGTAAAAGCAAACAAATATCTACTATCTGGATGCACTGGAATATTGATTGACAACAAAGCGTGAGCAGTGGCCACTTTTGACAAAGCACTGGAATACTACAAAATGCGTTTTCAAATCAATAACACTAAAATATGATGCAGAGGCTGGAATCATAGTCAAAATTGTCGTCACATCCAGGACTGATGGAAATTGCGGATCAACCACATTATTCACTCCACGTAAATCAATTATAAAACAATAAGGTATATCATTACCCCCTTTCTTGTAAACCGGAAGAATCGGACTGTTGCAAATACTACCAGAAGTTTCTTCAATTACATTTCTCACAATCAAATCTGATACAATGCACTTCAACGCTCTTTCTCCCTCAGCCAAAATTTTGTATTGTGGAATGCACGGTAATGTAATTCCTTATTTCTAAACAATTTTTACTGGTTCTACTTTCAAACAAACAACATCGTTGTCGTTCACTGTCCATATACAAGCTGGTACTTCACTCAATTTAGTCGGTAGTGGCATGGATACGAATTGCGATAGAGGAGTCTTTTGTGGTGAGATTGTCAAATACACTCAATCAGGAGAACAATAAATGACTGCATTCAATCTTTTCAACAAATTTAATCCCAACAAATTTTCACCGCAATTTTCCGGCAAATAAAATGGGCAAGACTCTGTAAATGGACCTAGTGTGATTGGTACTGGTTGTGAAACTGGACTAATTACTGGCATACCTGAGAACCCTACTGAGACATTTCTATGCCCTGACAGTGGTATTTCTGGAACCCGCTGATGGTCAATCGAACGTTTTTGTACACCTGTGTCCAAAAAAATGTACTCCCTATTCCCAACTTTCATTTCTACGTAGGGCCCTTTCTGGTCAACGGGATTAGGTACTGGTTCCAACCCCTGTTTCGGGTTGTCCTAGTAGAACAGTACACCGTCAGATGTAACATCGGCAGAGTAATATGCATTGGACTGAGTATCAAAAATATTTCCACCATTCATGTTGTTTTGTTGTTGATTCTGATTACCCTGATTATCCAGAAATTGTGGCACCTTTTTTGATTTATATTCTGCCCTACTATTCCAGGACGACCTCTATTCTGTCTTCTCTGAATAGTCCCATTTCTATTCTGTATATGCGGGCACTGTGCTCACCAATGGCCTTCTTGTCTACAATAGGCACATTGATTAATAGCTATTGGACACTATTGCATGTTGGACGTTAATGCAAGTTGGACTCTAGACGGTACATTCCCACCACCTCTATCATTGTTCGCTACTTGCTTTAAAAACACTCTTTACTCTGTTCTCATAATATTGGGCCATATATAATACTTCACTTTGTGATTTCACTCGCCATGCACTTTCTAATGTCATTCTTAAAGTCTGAAATTTCAGTAACAACCCTCGCACAAACTTATCAACAAACAATCTCTTCCCAGGTTCGGTAATTAGATCTTGACCACTAAAATCTGCAAATACCTCTTCAAACCGATTAAAATAATCTGTCGCTACTTCCAATTTGCCTTGTAAGCAAGCAGTCAATTTATCCCAAACCAGGAAATATGCAGTTCATCTTTTTCATTATTTCTTTATGCAATTGATCAAGTTCTTTCTTAAACACAAATATTCACCCTACGTGTTGTCGGACTTTCGCTGCATTATCTCGCAAGTTCGAAAGAACAACCAAATCACGCAACTCTTGCGGTACCACTGTATCAGTCAAATCACTCCATATTTTAACAAGATAATCCCCCATACCTGTTGTTCACCAAGGCCTCTATGATCAGATATGGAACTTTGCACAGCCGCTTCATTGTCATCATCAATATACATTTCGGCCCACTCTTTCAATTATTCTTTCCTTGTATTGCTAATCATACTAAGAGTCTGTCTAATACTTCCTTGTGCAGGCCCCATTTCTGTAGAACTGCCTGCTAAAGCGGATAACTCATGCTCTGAAGGCGGTGGAGGAAATGATGTCACAGGAACAGTGACAGCTTACTGCAGGTGCAGATGGATTCACGAAAATAGGAGGTACATAAGTAGAGGTGCAACTGGGTCAGTACTGTGAGGTTCACTTCTTTCTTCGCTCATTTAATATTTTGTTTATTAGTTTAATCTGATGTATGCAAATCTTGTGAAGGATATATTTTCTGTATATCTAATTGGAAGGCCCTATCCATGTTCCTAATGGCTTTTGTCTGCTGATGCTGATCATGCTCTAGCGCTTTCTCTGCATTTGTTTTATGTCTACGTGTGTTTCTCCCTACTTTTGAAACAAAGATTAGCTTCCTTCCTCCAGTCTCTTACAATGTCGAACGCTGCAGGTCTCGCCTTTTTTTTGTAGCAATACTGATTCGAAGTGTTCTATATGCACTGATTCAAAACTCCCATTATTAGGCCACTGAAGGTCTGACACACGTCTGCTCTGCCTATGCCAAACCGCATTGAAAAACATTGCCCCTATTCCGTACTTTATGTACATCTCATGTGCCGGCGACCCATCGGGTGGCGTGACCTGGCCAGTTTCCAAAGATTGTCTACCGCAGTGAAAAAATCTCACTAAACAGGAAGACAATTTCCCAGGCCTGGTTAAATCTTACCCTTTTCTCACCCTGGGCGTTTGAACTTGCAAGTGAAACACTCGACCAATATCAGGATGTTTAAGAATCGTGGCACAACTCACCTGATCAACCAATTTGTCACTTAGGATGCAATTCGCCCGCATACAGACACAACCAAGAATCGTCGCAACCGCATGTCTGTCTCACTTTGGCTCATTTCCAGGACCCTCACCTTGATGCTCTCTGGGCGCTGCTCGTCGATCAGGGATCGGCTGTGTACAGATCTGCGGAGGAGTCTCTCATCACTTCTACAGAGGTGCCCTGAACACCTTCCGATCCCGGTCCGACGGCTTCGTCCTCGACACGTTTTTTTCTCTTTAGCCTTCCTTCAACTTCAACGTATGCGATGGAGCATAAATGGGAGGATCCCTATTTGGGCGCCATATTTGCTAGGGCATAAAGACCGCATCTGGAACCTAAGGCACAATAACCATATAACCCAAATGACACATCAGTCGTGAGGTTCGTTTTCCAAACAAGTCTGGTTTTATTCAGAGTTTCTCAGTCGGCTGACTGGGTCTCAACCCCTCACGACGTGTGTTCCCCAGACCACTTGAGATGCGAGAGAGAGAACAGCACTGAAGCAGCAATACATATACATCATACATCATCCTTTGTTAAAGTAATTTGACCCACCCTCATACATGTCATACAGGCTAGGGTTCAGTGATTGACAATTATGACACGTTATGAGAAGTCTTCATTCATTCTAAATATAGTTATTCTACCAAAGGCAGCAAAGACAGCTTTCTGTTATGGGGAACATGGAGCTCTGGCTTTTTAAGGATCTCTTGTTCTAAGCAGAGAAACATTCCATACTACGTTATCTGTGTGTTTAAGGCTCATGAGCTAAGGGTCAGATAGTTCTGAAGCAGAAAATACGATTCTCCGTGAAGGAGCACCGCTAGGAGAATATAATTTGTGCTTGCAAGACAAACTGGGACCTGGCCTACTAATTAGATGTGGCATATGCTCGACTTCAAGGACTTAGAGGGAAAACAATGTATTTCTGAACAGTTCGACATTCCTGTCTGCATTAGCATTTTCAGAGTTCAAGCCGTGGCCTTGCACCATGTGCGGATCTAAAGCATACAATATATTTGCAAAGCGTTTAACAGAAAAGAAAAAAGAAAATGACCGGTATTTCACAAAATGGACTCCCTTTGGTTACATTCATGTTTCTTGGATTGCAATGTTTGTCACATGATGTGATTCGCTTCTGGCCAACATATTATATGTATCATTCGGCTATGGGATTACTTTTCTGGTCTAACACACCGCCCACAATTAGAATATGTGATGTCACAATCCAACCCCCACTTCCCACATCAGAATGACAATTAATTGAAACATTTGAGATGACCTGCAGATCCCATCTAGGTTCTCATGGGAAGTGCTTCCCTCCATGACACTACCAGAGCCTTGAACCACGGACGTACTGTTAAACAAATGTTGCATATTAGGAACTCTTCGGCCTTCTTCCCGGACAAAATGTGCTAAGGGTTAAATTGAACCAGCCTGGTTCTCTTAACTCCATCTAAAACTCATGTTTTGTACATTATTTTGATTTATTAAATGGTATGCTTTGCATGCCTTTCGGCAGAACCCATGGGTTCTAATCTGCAACCTCGAAAAATTACATTTGAAGTTTTGCTTCTTTACCATGCCAGCCTGGGATTGTGGGACATGCAATGGGTTACCAGCCGCTGCAGCTTCGTTGCAGATTAATTAAAGTTAACACATGTAGGCCTATTTACCACGTGTTAGTGTACCTCTAGGTGTGGTTATACTTACCGGTGCCCTTTCATTTCTATTATCTGTAAATTATTTTTATTTTAGGTTTGATTTGTGTAACGATTAAAAGGAGCCCCCTCTGCTTTTACAGTGCTTCTCTTGCAACTGATATGTGTGCATCTTCTCACCGCTCAGAACTTTATATTACAATAGTGCAACCTTTGACACTACCAATGAAGAAGAATGTTATGTATTGCTAGAGCACAAACTCTGAATCATCCTTGCAGATCCTGAAAACTGCATTTACCTATGCCCCTCTTTCAAGGCAACCTCAATATAATCAGGCATTCGTATGGTAAATGGATGCCTCCGATTTTGCAGTGAGGGCTGTGCTGAATCAACAACACATTATCCGTTGTGGCAATACCCCATACTTCTTATGTATTTTCATTAGCAAGTGAATGGCAGGTATGATGGCATGGTCATTTGTTTTTCCATCATCGGTTAATATACCTAATCTAACCCATTTACCAATTAGGTGTTTAGCATTTTCAATAATTATTATGATGTTCTTTTAATTTCAAGTACCATTCTGGTGTTTGCAAATGTGTAATGCTCAATTTGATATAGTCATCCTTATTAAGTTTAACAATATTTCCACCTTCATCAGCTTCTTTAAAATAATGTTGTCATCATTGGCCTGATGCTTTGTAGCCAATCTTTCTACCATGTTCATGTTGAATCTCCTATACCCATTTTCTGTTATACTGGCATTTATGTCTTTATGCATCTCTGCTGTTACCATCTCATGCAATGTCTTTATTAGGTTGTATTGTGACAGATTGGGTGTACAGTTTGATTAATTCTTAAATGCTGTTGTTGAAATGAAATCTGATATAATATTGAGTGTTTGTAATATCTCATAGTCGGATGATTCTTGTCCTAATTTCGTCAGTAGCTTGCTGTTTATAATATCTTTGGCTGATAAATCTCTCAAAGATGCCCTCATAATAGTTATTTATGTTGATTTAGTTTTCATTTGAAAATATTTTTTTCAATCTTCGTTTTTTGATAAATTTGAAGGTATGAATGTGAAACTCTGTTGTTAATTGTTGAATAACGATGGGACATAAAAACCCCTTGTTGAGCAGTGTCATTAATACTAAATATTATTTTGGTTAGATTTAGTACTATGTTTTGAGTATGTTCTTCCTTGTGGATTCTGTTGCCATCTGTAACACAATCTGGTTTGTATTCTTGAAACCTCTATTATTTCTTTTATGTATGTGTCTATTTCCTCTTCTACCTCTGACTCTCGTATCATGAATGTAGTATCTTCAACAGGGGGGTGCTACACATTTTACATGTTTTGATATTGTTCTTGTGTTTCCCTTCCTGTGTCTCTGGATGTATTCTAGGAAACAAGCATTAATCAGTGCACTTGTATCCATTAGATCCTAATTTTCTGGTATGTATGCTGGAGAACTTTCATTGGAACTCATCTGTTTCTTTACATCATCATATTTGGGCTGAAAGATATATACCGTGTCTTCTAAAAAGCCCTTATCATCTATAAAAAAAAAATAACATCTTAATTTACTGAACTTAACCTCACCTTGGTGCTTAGCAAGGATCTCATCCAAAGTGGCATAATTCTTCTTTTTTGTGACTTCGGGGAGACCATTTGTTCAATTACATTAAGTGTGTCAATTTGTCCCTCCAACCTATTATTATTTTTTTTTTATTGTATTGTAAAACTTCAACTTGATATTTCATATCATGTTTTTGTTACATTTCCAAAAAAAAGAAAATTCTGATTCTTCTGTCTCCTCCTTTACTAGTCTTAGTTAAATTTGACAATAGATGTTGTACTTTGGGGGTAACATAGTTATCAAAAGGACAACCACCGAAAAGGCAGATCTTTCAGATATTGACGTCCTTCAGTTGGGTGCTGGCTTTAAGGCTTCATCAAAAAAGTTGATGAGGTTGCATGAGAGCTTGACATTATGCCCTGCGATTGCATTATCCCACCAATCGTCGGGTTCCTCAGATTGTGTTTTGAATTCATTTAGATGCACCTCACGGAGATCTGTCAACATTGGGCAGAATATAGCTAGGTGTTTTAGAGATTCAACTTCTGTGGTTTTGCAAAATCGGCAGTAGTTATTTGTTGTTTCTTTGTTCTTTTGCCTCCAGAGCAACTCATTAGTATTTAAAGCGTTCAGTCGCAGCTTTAAGAATTGTGCCCTGTGGTGGCGAGACGGACAGTTCGTGAGATATTTTGGTTGACGATTCAGTTTAACTTGACTTTTGGAAGTGGGCAGGGTTGATTTAAGGGCTAAGCGGGTGTTGTAGGTTGTGATCCAATCCCATTCCGCCAGCTTCTTTTTGGCATGTTGTGGGCGTTTGACAAGCTCTTCCTCTGATATTCCTGCGTCAGCCATGATAGAATTTAGTTTGCGCTTCCATGTGTGAATGAGGACATTGTCGGTGGAATCCAGCCCAGGCTTAAGGATGTTATATGCCTGGATGGTGGAGCTGAGTAGTATTTTACGCAGAGTAGATGAAGATTTCCAAACAATTGTCATATACATGGAATTCAAAGCTAACTCATATCTCAACGCTGACATGGAGATATGATTCGGAAGCCTTAGGACGCGTCTCCAAAACTTTCCCTCCAGTTGGCACCATAAGTTGTAGTTGATATTCAAGGCTGCTTCACCGCCTAAAGTGATAGTAGGAATTACTTTTTGAAGATAAAACGTTACTACAGGAGTGATAGAAAATTTCCCGTATTCAGTGTTTATTTTGGCAGCTTGAAGACTCAGGATCTTTATTTTGACCATCAAATCAGTGGTCCATGCATCTTCGCACACCGAGTCGTTTACTATTACTCCAAGGTAGCGGATGGACTTGACAACATTTAGCACTTTTTTTTCTATGTGCCATTGGAAAGACCTGTCTTTTTTTGACCTGCCTTGGCCGATGCACATGATTTTTGTTTTCTCTGCATTTAGATAGAGCTCGTTAACGGATAAGAACTCATGCAGGCGAAGTAGAAGATGTTGAAGGCCAATTTGGGTTTGATCAACCAACACTATGTCGTCAGCATAAACCAGATGATTGATGAAGATTCCGTTTAACTTAGGTGGAAAACAATGGACAGATTTTAGCCAGTCGGGTAAGTCAGCTATAAAGAGTTTGAAAAGGTCTGCTGCGAGGGGGCAGCCTTGTTTGACGCCTTTAAATGTTCTTATTGGATCTGTAAGATCGCCTTGTGAATTGACTCTGACTTGGATGGACGTGTTGGAGTGCAAGGCGATGATGGGCTCTAACAAATGCTCTGGACAGTGCCACAGACGTAGTTTGGCCCATAGTTTGGACCTGTTTATGGCGTCAAATGCTTGTCGAAGATCGACAAACGCCAGGAAGATTCTTTTTTTCGCCTCCATCGCTGACAACTTTAAGAATGATAATATTGTCAGATTCACATCAGTCCCCACATTTTTCCGTGAAACCCTGTTTGGCGACAGTCAAGTTTTCCTGTTGCGATTGCCCAATTCACCAGCTGTTGTCGCAAAAAGGAGCCGAATATTTTCCCAATAGTATCTAGGAGGGCGATCGGGCGATAGTTAGTAGGATCGGCTCGACATCCCTTCTTATATATTGGGACTACAATTGCCCTGCACCAGGAGGAAGGCAGTTTCTTGCAGCTTGTAATCTTACAAAATAGCTCGTAGATAAATTTCGCCCAATGTGTGCTCTGTTTTTTGAGCATGAGGTTTGATATTTGGTCCGGACCGGCAGCTCTTGAGTTTTTCAGCTTGGAGATTGCATGTTCAATCTCTTTGCAAGAAGGTATAATGACCCAAGTAGAGAGTGTCACATGAGGCTGCGGGGGATCTTCAGGCTCCGATTTTTCGTACATTTTGGTGAAGTATTCACGCCATTTGTCGCTGGTGATTTCGTTAGATATTGCTGGGGATGATTTGGCGCAGCGCTTATTCAGGATGGCCCAGATTTCACGGGTATTTTTCTGTACAAGGAATTTTAACATCGTTTCTGCTCGACCTTGATCGATGATGGTTGAGTGTGATCTTAGCCAATTTCGATAATCTTGTCCTCGGTTCTTGATCTTCATTGCCTTATAACATGGCTTGCACGGCTCTCTTTTAATTTGCCTGAGATCTTTTCCTTAGTAGTTTTTTGCCAGTGCAATTTCAGAACTATATAAATGTTTCGGAGTGATCCGAACGATCTTGAATTGGAATTATTTGTGTGTGGTCCATTAGCAGATGTGTGTATTCTACTGTCTCGAATTTGTTGACGCTATGGCATAGATTGATGATGGCAGAGCCATTGATTACTAGTCGATTTCCTGCTGCATTTGTTTGTAATTGAAAAGAGTATTTGTCTGGTGTTTTACAGAGTTCCTCATGCCAAACAAGCCGCAGCAGGTTATGATCGCTAGATGACATCGGCTGCACTTTAAGGGAAGAGGCCTTGTGGAATAGATCAGCCGAGGCCCAGATATAGTCGAGGGTATTTGTTCGGGCCATGCTATGCCACATCGGATTTGCAGGAGAGTCGCCCTTTGTAGTTCCGTTTAGCATCTGGCAATTGCGTTCCAAAAGCTCCTTTGACCAAGTTTGACCTCGCTGAGCTACTTCAAGATCCGGAAGTCGAACATTTTTTTTAGTGAGTGGATCATATTTAAACCAACTGCAGTTGAGGTCGCCGCAGATGAGTACTGAAACGTTGTTGTGTTCTACAAAGGTGTGATCTATTTCATTCAATACTGACTGAATGAAAGATGTTGATGATATCATGGCGGGATTCCAGTATCCATTTATTATTAGAAGATTGGAAACGGTTGCTTTTAATGAGAGTTTGATCAAGGTGCTTTGCACGAATGGGTTAGGGTTCGTGGAGACAACGAGCGACCACCAGTTCTGGATTTTCAGAAGTGTTAACAGGCCCGCAAATGGTCGACCGTTTGGGTTCTTTCTAGCTGGATTTATCAGCGTAATGAATCCATCACGAGTCGGGGGATCTCGTAGCCACGTTTCCTGTAGACATATCGCAAAGACATTCACCAGAGATTCTTGAAAAGTGTTAAACAGATGCGTGAATCCTCTCGTGTTCCATGACAGTAGGATTAGTTCTTGTTTTTTGACGTTGGCGCATTGTTATTTGCGTGGTCCATTTGGGAATCGTTTTGCGTTGTTGGCTCTCCGTTCAAATGATTGATGCGTGGCAGCGTCTAAAATGTCGGGTGATGAGACTAAAGATTGGCGCAGGGCCTGCCGCCTGGCGGTGCAGTGACTGGCTTCATGGTCACGATTTGCCTTGGAAAATGAAGCGCTTCTCATAGTAAGAGGTTCGAGGGTGAGGTCGAATCCGTAAAACAGGAGATCTTCGTATGCTTGGAGTAGCATGTTTTTTACCGCCGTTGATGAAATGTGGAGAATCACTTGGTCGGAAGACGCATCTGTTATATATTCCACAATTTTGATGTCGTCTGATGAGATGGCTCGCAGTGGTGGTATACATGCGAACAGTTTTAGAATGTTTCCTCTATTTAGGTTAACTTCGTTGCCATCTGAGTGGATGTTTTGGAGACGGAGTTTCCACTTGCTAGTTGAGACTCAAAGTTGGCGGGACCGGGGCACGCTGAACTGAAGGCAAGCACAATTTTAGTTGATTTGACGTGTGTTTGGGATTTAGCCTACAGCTTAATGGTTGCTGTGCTTTCCTCTTTGTTGAGGGTGAGATTTGTAGAGCATTGGCCTTGGTTGTACGATCTTCGAAATTTTATTTTCCTCTAGCTTCTCTTCATTGATAGCCCAGTTGATATTACAGCTGGAGTTACAAGAGAAGCATTGATGGAATTCTCAAGATCAGCTGAATAAGTCGATAGATCACATAGGTCAACAGAAGAATCTTGAGAACCATTTCCAGTGGAAACGTCATTGGAGGCTATGCGCCGCCGTTTTGTTGAGGTCTTTGAGGGACTCAGTCTAGCGCCTATGGATCTTGCTGGTGCATTGTTTGTAGGTTTTGTTAAAGTCGTTGTATGAACATGCCGAGTGAACAGGCTTGTCTTCTTGGGGGTTGTTAGGTTCCTTATAAATTCTTTTTGATTTGTTGTTGTTTTTGTTTAGGTTGTGTGCTTTTTTTGTTAGGGAGCTCTGTCTGCTGTCCGGCAGGCTTTTTCGAATTAGTTTCAACACTTGTAGTGATTGTTTTTGCTGGCCCTTTGAATATATTAAATGAGTTCACTAATGTGGAGATTTGTGCCGGTACAAGTCCTTGTGACGAGATTTCTTTTGTTGTGTGACTGCTTGTTTGCAGGACTGATCCCTGGTTTGTCAAGTTTGAGACCGGAATGTTATGGGAGAGAGCCGGATTTCTCATTGTTGGATCAGACTGCGGTGGTTCTTTCCCAAATGTCGCAAATGCGGTCGATACTTGAGAATGGGGGGATCTTGATGAATTTTCATGTTTCTTGCGTGGATCTGAGGAGGCAGAGATTGTGTTTTTTCGCATCCATTTCACGGCGTCCAACAGGCCTTCCATTAAGGAATCGTTTTGACAGTGGTGACGAGCAGCGAGATCACTCAACCTGTCTTGCCATCGCACCGCATTTTCAGCATTTGACGTCATTTGGGCTTGAAGGAAGCACGAAAAGTGTTCAAGTTTATCGAGTTTGGCCGTTAGGTTGGAAATGGCTGCGCCTTGGTCACTTATTGATCCAATCAATGATTCAAACATTTTTGTAAATGGAGCTAGGGCAACGGCCGAGGCTGCTAAGACGTTGTTGTGTATCTGAGAAAGCGCTTCGGGTGAAATGCCAAATGATTGAGGTACAGAGTCATGAAGGGACAAGGAGCCAACAGAATTGTCCAAGTTGTAGTGTGGATTAAAAGTGGTAGATAATTTTGCAGAAATCGTCGGATGGACTTCTTCGCCAAGCTGAGATGGCCTTGGGTGTGGAGTACTTGCATTTAGCGTTGTGTTTTCACAAACAGGGGGTATGATGGAAGTGCGTTTTGCTTTAAGCTCGGCAACTCTTTGTAGACGACTAGCACGAGCAATCGCACTCCGATCGCATGGAATAGGGGGTGGATTGAGTGCCGGTGCCGGTAGCTGAGGGGTGCTAAATGGTTGAACGTCGCTAATCTGGTCATTTGCACTCGAAATGGAAGAGCGGCCAGCGTCTGGAGCTTGGCATGCCAAAGCACTTTCGTTGTCGAGTTCGGTGGGTTCAAAGGTTGCTCCTGGAGCAATATGACTAGTTATTTTTAAAGTGTGAGGATCCATTTGGGAATCAGTCGGCTTAGTTGTGGCCAAGAGACGTGAGATATTAGCAGGGGCCATCTTAGAATTTTCGGTGCTGGCCAGTGTGCTCTTGGAGCTACGCAACTGCACCGGTAGGTGACAAATGCTTCTCTTCTGTAATAGAGTGTCATTGGCTATGGGGCGACAAGTCAGCCTCACAGTTGGCGTAGAAGGTCGATTGTTATTCAAAATTTGTTTGGGAAGTAAATCATTCATCCCACAGTTTCCCGACTCAAGATTCGGGATAGTTAACAGTTCTTCATCGGTCACTAAATGCGACAAGAGACCTTTGTATGAAGAGAGACTAGCAGCATTCATGAAGTTATTGGTTTGATGGGATTTAGATGCAATTATAGCCAGTCGCGTCGTTCGTAATGTATCAGATGTCTTAACACTGAACTGAGGCGCCGAAATGTCGCCTAAAGCGATCACTAAGTTCGGTGAGACCACTTTGCTCACCCTGTTTGCTGATGTGTCAGTTTCGTTGATGGGTGAGATTTTATCGTTAGGGGCTGAATTACATTCCAAATTGGTGTTGAAGGGTCTCGATGGATCGGAGTTATCTGCCTGTGTTGCAAAGGCATGGAATGGAACTGTGAGCAATGCTGGTGGAGTTAAAGCATCAGATTGCGCACATTGCTCTTCGAGAGTCAACAAGACTAAAGACTTTGGAGAGCTGCTAGCTTCTGTTGGTAGTAACTCATTTGTGGCCATGAGTGCACGTCCAGTAGCTTTGCTTACCTTTGGGTCGACTGCTGCTTTCATCATGGACCAAGGATTTGTAGAGCGTCGTTGCTGTAAGCATTTTTTTCGGGTCTGGGGGCCGTCTGCCGAAAGAGTCATTGTTTTTGTGACGGCTCGGCAACTATACGTAGAGTGAGGCCACCAGTGCCTAACAGTCGCTTAACAGTCGCTGGGCTTTACTCCTGACGGGGCTTAACGCCGCAAGGATGGTAGCCTCTGTCCTTTGAAGGCCGGCCCGAGTCATGTGATCGGGTCACGTGTCTATGATGCCACGCCTCCTCCAGGAAGCGTGGTGAAGCAGCGTTCACAGCAGGAGCAGGGAGCAGCAGAGGACTTCAAAGTGCTTTCTGTGGTAAGTTCCACATTATATTCCCTATGCTTATGTTCTAGTAATTCAATCATATTTGTTGAGATGGTATTTAGGTTCTCTTCCCATTGTTCTGCTGTATCCATGGCCTCATTGTGATTACAATCCGGAAATATAGGTACCCGTAAGCATCTTGTTTTTTTTTAATTCTAAATAATTGTGCATGGTTGTCCTATCCTGATATTTGCTTATTCTCTGTATTGATAATTTGGCTAATCATACAAATTGTTGTAAAAGTGTTTCTTGTTGTCTATATATAAAAAAAAGCATTGCTGACGCTACGCATCCAGAAAATATACATTTTAGATCCTTGTCTCTATTTAATGGAATGTAGTCATATTTCACCCTCAAATGTTGTCTCAACTGCAAGAAATACTGTAATGGATATTAATATTTATACATTGTTTGATGATCTATCAAAACCATGCTTAGAATGCAAAATGTATTTGTCACAAACCTTCTCAATAATGTGGCCCTATCAAACTATGTAAAAATAGTGCAAAAACACTAAGAACCATTGTAGGGGGACGGGCTGACTAAGGTAGGAATGCAAGCGCCATGGTTGCCAATGGTATTTTACCAACTCCGCCATGGTGAATGGCGGAATTACCACCCCATTCCAAGGTTGGCTGGCGGTAATTCCCCATTCACAATAGGCCCTTCCCCATTCCCATTTTTGCCCCCATGGGAATGGCGAAGGCGGTAATTACGATACTGCAAATTGCGTACCGTAATTACCTCGAAAGTCCCTTTGCGGGTTCCTTCCTTAATGGCTGGTAAAACCAGCCGTGAAGGTCGGGACCCGCAAAGGGACCTCGTAATTAGGCGGTAAGGGTTTAACGGCACTGACACCTTTTATGGCGCTGTTAAACCCTTACTGCCTGAGTCGTAATGAGTCCCATATTGTAATTCCACTATTTTAAACTGTCATCATATCTCTAATTTGTCAAGGAAACATTGATCCAATGGATGTAAACCCATAAAATGAAGGACATTTGATAGAGGAATTGATGTTAAAGAAATAAATCAACTCAGAAATGTAATTACATAAACCAGTTGAACTTTACGACTGCATTGATATATGTATGTAAATATATAACACATTTGTATTTTTTAGGTCATAAGTATTCCCACAAAAATGCAGAAGAAGGATGCATTCGGAATCGATCAATAAACAAACTATGACAATTCAGCAGGATATCTTAAGTACATTGGTGAGTTAAGATATTAGATCAACTATTTAAGACATTCGATAACTATTTTATGAAATCTAAAATACAAAATGTATATTTGAGTTTCTATCAATTAAACAAGAACTAAACTTTATTATTTCTCATCTTGGATTTATTATCAAGTGCATATTATTTGAAGTATCTTTTCTTTTATTACTGGTTAGAAAATTATAAGAACACACTCACAAGATGATTAATTTCACTATGTTTAAATATACGTGTTGGTTATAGTGATTAGCATTACCTTAATGATATATTAACTCATTCTGTTTCTCTATTTTTCTTTTGTTTTCCCCATGCACTGCATTAATTTGTTTTTCTGTTTCATTACTTGTTTTAAAATAATCCTTTGTTTACCCAGGTACAACGTTTTATTTAGGATATGAATATTTTGCTAAGATATAATATGAATTACTGATAACTTTATAATTGTATTTGGTGTTGTAAGGGCACAGACTTGTCACATTGTGTTAACCAATGTGGTTAAGTCTTCGAAAAGCCCAGTTTGGGATAAACACATGTTGGTAAGAGGTTAAGTAATATAAACAAACCATTACCATATGGAGGCCGATTCATAGAATTAATGTGCGCTGAAATGTTCCGCACAAGCTTGCGAAAGCGTACGAATCGCAGTACCAGTGCGAAAATCGCAGCGAAACCCACGCACAGCGATTCATGGAAGTCCGTGCGCGTGTAAATCCCAGGATGTGCGCCAAAATTCTACGTCTCCAAACAGCGTGCGCTACGCGCACAGTGAAATCGCACATAGCGCGGCGCACACAACAAAAGTAGGAGGAACAGGGGGCGTGACACGCGGAATGGGGAACAACTCGTGAAAATGTGGGCGTCACGGGGGAAGTACAGGAGGCAAGTGCGCGGAACGCCCACACGCACGTTCAAAACACGTATTCATGGAATCGAACAGGGCTAAGGCGTGCGCCAAAAAAGACGCGCTAATCAGGAAACACGTACGCCAGCAGGAAGCAGGCGTACGTGGACCCACGCAGCATAAAAGTGCACGCAAACAACAAACAAGCACAGATGCCAGGATGAATATACCATTCCTAGCAGCAGTGGTCGTGGGATACCGCAGGAGGAGGAGGAGGATAGTCAGGCCCAGAATTTTTACACCCAGAACCAGCCTTTTTGGGATGTCTGATGACCAGGTGTATGGGAGGTACAGGTTCCCACCTCACATAATACTCGACCTGGTCAGTGAGTGGGAGGATGACCTCACATCACCCACCCTGTGCTCCCAAGCACTCAGCCCTCTGCATAAGGTCCTCAATGTACTGCACTTCTTGGCCACTGGATCATTTCAGTGGACAGGTGCCATAGTGGGGGTGTGTCACAGGTCACGCAGTCACGATGCCTACACCAGGTCTTGGCCATCATGACTGCATGGCCATCAGTCCGCAGGCACATATACCTGCCCAGAACACCTGCAGAAAGGCAGGCTGTCGTCCAGGATTTTTACGGGGTGGCACACTTCCCCAAAGTGCTAGGTGCCATTGACTGCACCCATGTGGCTCTACGTCCTCCCAGGGCATCTGAGCACATATATAGAAACCGCAAGCACTGGCATTCCATCAACGTCCAGGTAGTATGTGATTCCAAGGGAATTATCACCTCAGTATATGCCAACTATCCAGGGTCCACCCATGACAGTTTTATTTACAGAATGTCAACCCTAAACCGGAACCTAGAAGCTGGGCGGCATGGCGATACATGGCTGCTCGGTGAGTATAAATGCCACAGCACATGCATGCATGTCAGATACTGAGTAATGTCACAACCCCACTAACGATACCCATCATCACCTCCCCAGGGGACAGTGCCTACCCTCTGAGCACCCATCTGATGACGCCAATTCGGAACCCCAATACACCACCCGAGGTAAGATATAACACAGCCCACATTGCAACCCGGGGCATAGTGGAGCGCACATTCGGAGTGCTCAAGTCACGCTTTCGCTCCCTTGACTGTTCTGGCGGGCAGCTGTTATACGGTCCCCAGTAGTGTGCAGGATCATAGTGGCAGCATGTGTCCTGCACAACGTTGCAACACGCCAGGGTATGCCCGTGGACATGTTGATGCCCCCACATCCCTAACCACATACACGGCCTCTGCGCATGGGAGGGGAAAGGGCACGGAGTGGGGCAGGCTGTATGCAGCTGGTGGCTAATTACTTTACCTAAATTCAAACCCATGTGGAGTGCACACAGCCCTGGCACATACCAGCTGACAATCAATGATGATGACATAAGGGACAGTCAACTGTCACAACCATACCAGCCTGAGATAGGTCACCTGGAAGTGTTACATTGTGTGCATCCCTACCTACACAAACACCACCAATGCTGTGTCATCAAAAGACACACTTCTATGCTGATAAAATCAATACCCCCTTGCAAAATACAGCATGACAACAGTGCCATGTCACCCAACCCCTCCCCAGCACCGCCACCCAACACACCATGGCATGTCATGCTATGTGAGAGCAAACAAAGCAATCCCCAAAACATGACACAAGTGTCAAAGTACACTGTCCCTAATGGAAACTGCCCACACACAATATGCTCAGAGTAATGTAGAACTGACAACACACATGACCAAATACTTACCAATAATACAATTCAGCTACACATCCTCAAACATAGCATAAACATGACAGTACTAAGTTAAAGTAGTGGTAGTCTTACAACCTGGTTATGCCAGCACATCGGCCACTTCCAACTGTACAGTGCTGCTGCCACGCAAATGTCTAAGTGCACTGCTTACAACATGAACTCCATCTCCAAAGTAGATAGCCTTGTGAAGACATGAGGAATTAACCTGCAAATTAGGAGAAAGACATGGATGCAAAAGAACATAACAATACACCATGCAGTGTACAATTCAACAACAATATCCACTAGGAATGTATACACAGTATTGACTACAGACTGGCCACACAGCTTATGGGAGTCCTACGTCACCGTGTAAGCCATTGTCACTTGGGCACACCCTTTGCAAGCCCATGGAAACGGGAAGCAGGAGGGGTGTGTGTCTCATGAACCCAAGCATCTAACCCAAACTCAGGACAAGCCTGCATGTGCCCAGCCGGAATACAGTGGATGCTCACGGGAGCCACACAAGGCAACACACTGTAAAAAAAAAAAAAAAAAATCAAAATCAAAAATCAAAAATCAAAAATCAAAAATGGCCATGGGGTCGGGGGGGGAGGCCACCCAGGGGGTCCGAGGACAGGGTGCACACCAACAGCCACCTGTGTGGATGTTGGGGAAAAAAAAACACCTCCGTGGGCTCATGGCCTGCACGGCTATGCCAATCTGGGAGAACTGCTGCTGTCGCTCTCATCGCTCACCCTCTGCTGCTGCCACAGGAGGTGGTGCTGCCACAGGAGGTGGTGGTGCTATGGGAGGCAGCCCACGCAAAGCCCTAGTATGGTCATCCATGGCAGCAAGCATGCGGGTGTGGAAGGTCTCGTTCTGGAGGATTATAGTGCAGAGATCCCCATGCAGCACCTGACGTGATGCCCGGATCTCCTCCCGACTTTCCTGCATCTCAGCTGAGAGCGAACGTGTGAGCCGCTCCAGCTGCGGTTGTGTCCTAAAGTTAGTGGAAGCCTCAAGGGCAACAAGAGTCTCCCTGAGGTGATGGAGTTCTGCCCTCAGGGCTTCCCTGTGGCCCTGGGACTCTATTGATATTGATTGGCGTAGAGTCTCCAGTGCTGCCCATCTGTCCCTGTTGGACGCCAATATGTCCTCCCTGTGTGATTGGCAAATGGAGTCTGTTGACTGCTGTAGTTGCTCCATTTGCCTTTCAGGGGGGGCAATGGAAGTGGCCACCCTCTCCATTGCTTGAGCCATCATCTCAACTGATGCTGCCTGTTGGCTTGCCATACCGTACGTGGATTGTTCCTATACGGTATTGCCTGGTGGCGTACGGCCACCACGTCGGCGGGCACCACACCTGTTTGGGGCAAGGCGATCTGCGCCTTGCTGTGCCGGCACTGCCTGAGGCTGCAGGACTGCATTCCCCCTCTGATCTGTTGGCCCAGGAACAGGATCAGATGTTGTGGAGTGTGACCCGGCATCCGTAACTGCCAAAGGCGGACTTACCAACACTGACATCCCCATAGAGGGTTCTACCCCTGGTGCAGGTGGGTTGGACAGAACAGAATCCCTGCCAGAAACACTTACCTGCGACGCCACATAGGTCTCATCATCCGAATCAGCACCTGAATAGAGGTTTGGAGAGGTGCACCCAGAGGCACCCCTCAACAGAATGGTCTGCAGCAAGATTGGGTTCTCACCCACCACCACACCACGTCCCCCACTGGTGCCCGGTCGTGCCTGAGATTCCTCCTGGGTCTGCACCATCTCCTCAACCTCAACAGCATCAATTGCGTCATCCCCTGCAAAAACATGAAAGACAAAAAATGGAAACAGGCATTAGCACCATAGCACACAAATAGGCCTGACAAGCTACAGAACCAGTACATGATTTACACATGTCCCACATGACTATAACCCTCCCATGCATGCACTTTCACTGAGTTGGAAGGGGAGGCAAGAGGCAGACACTGATGACACCAAGATGGAAGAGCAACAATTTGCTGCATGCTGGGTAGCACTGCCATCACACATTGGCCTGTGAGTGGAATGTCCATATCACATACATGACACATGCCATCACACAGATGGCATGTACCATAGCCATGGTACATTCCACAAGTACATCCATATCTCAGTGAATGAGTACTGTCAGCCATCCATGTGAGATGGACATGATGAGAAGAAAAATGCTACATAGTGTGACAAAATAGGCATGTGCCACACACTGCAACACATCCAGTGTACAAAAATACAGTGATTGCAGGCCGATGTACACATCAATGGTTGTGCACTTCAACATGACAGGAAACAACTATCATGTTCCACATTCAAACAGGCCCCAACATTTCCTGTGAGCAGGCCAACACACAATTAGCCTGAATGGTCAAATCATTCACCTTACAAGGTAACACATGTGGCCCATATGTGGGGTTCATCAATGACAGAAGCATGTCACAAATGTGACAATAGGGCTGAGGAATGTGTAGCAAAAGTGGGAGAATTGAAACAATCAGCCTGAACGAACACTGAAAAATACAAACAATGTTGTTGCAAGATGCCACTTCAAGGGCAACTGCCGTAATGTTGCACAAAATTACTAATGTGGGCAGAAGGGATACTGTCACACCCAAATCCAAGGCCCCTGAATGTTTTGGATGAAGCACATTGGTGACCCATACCACTCAGGCACACACACCCTCACCTGGCTCAATCAGAACCCTTCACCCAAACAACATACACATGCATTACACACACATGCATGGGCACTCACCGGACAATGCATCATAATCAGGTAGTCCTCCCACACCTTGGATCTGTTCCTCTGTGATGAAGGCCCCAGCAACAGACTCATGTTCAGTGAGTTTGTTGTCCTCTTGTGGAGACCCACTGCCAGTCACCAGAGTAGCGGCATGATTTGAGGCCAGCTTGTTCTTTGCTCTGTTGTTCAGGTAATTTCACCGCTTGTAGCAAATCATCAGCTGTGCGCCTCACAAATCAAGGGCACTTATGCGGTCGGCGATGGTCTGCCAAGTGTGCTTGCGTTGACCAGGTGTGGTCTTGCACCCTGCAGTCACCAGCATTTCGTGGGCTATGTGCGACACATAGCCCACAGTGCTATCAAGTTCCGGATCATTGAAGCAAGCTTCCTTGAGGTACCGGAGTGTGTAGCCGTGTCTGGGGTTCAGCCTGTCATGCCAGAGCACCCTTCTTCCTCTTCTTTAAAGTGGAGCAGAGCCAGAGTGGCTTACTCTGCTCTGTCAGTAGGGCAGAATCACCGGTGGACTGGGTAGTAAGAGTGTGGGAATGCACTGACCATAGGTCTTGATGCAGGCATTGGTTGCAGGGTAATGTTGGCAGGTGGAATGTCAGTTTGATGGACGGGACTGACACTGTCCTGGCTGAGAGAGTCAGAGCTGGGGCAGATGGAGCTGCAGCTGCCCCTGCAGCCTCCCCACACTGCATACTCGGGGCAGCAGATGACATAGCTTCCCAGATCCACGTGGATTGATGACAACAACTTGCACCGCCACACGTGGCCTAGACTTGCTGACCTGGAAGTCAGCCAGGGAGTCATCCTGTGCCAGGTCAGGTGCCACAATGGGCTGGTCCAACAGGGACTGAGCTTGGATGGTGTCAGCCACGTTTCCCTCAAACATGGGGGGGCCATGGGCAAAGGGTCCATGATCCCAAACAAACTAACTACCTAAAAATATAACTATGTACAAATTTGGGTGGCATTGTACATTGACCACAAATTAAAGGAAAACGAAAAGGAAACCTAACTCTAAAAACTATTTACAAGGGCAGCGGGCTAGTCCGACGGCTCACTTTTGGCTGTCCGGGCCAGGGCACTCATGAACACCTGCTCGATGTCCTGGAGGCGGTTCCTCTTCCATAGCCCCGAGGGTTCTCAGGGACGACGACATTTTCCCTCTAACTCCTGCGAATTGCCTCGAAGCACTCGGCCCGCCTCAGGGCCCTCCGCATGGAGTTTTCTGCCCTGGACCATCGTGAGCCGTGCCTCTTTCTGGCCCGCTGCTGCTTCGCATCTATAGCATGCCTAACTGCTGCCACACCGGAAGACACTTCAGTCCTGGGTCCTCCTGCCCTCTGGCCGATGCCTGCCCCTCCGATGTTGAAGGCACCGAGCCATCATTGCCCCCACCTAGATCCTGCTCCTGCTGCTGCTGTCCATGTGCCATGTCTGATGGTGCCTGCACATCCTCCATCATCTGGTCTCCAGTTGTGGTGTCACCCCTGCTGGGCTGCCGACTCCCGACTGTGGCAGGGATGTGAGCTCCACCCAATGGCTGTGTTGGTCGGGCCAGGTCCACAGGGGGCCCTGTGGAATTTTGGGCCGGAAGACGGTGTGGAGAACGACTTGCGCATAGTCTCCACACAGGAGGAGAGGTCCGCCAGAGTGCGCGACACATGTTAGGGACCCACCAACCAGGACGGAAGCCATATGTTCGTGGTTCCCCCTCGTCCGCAGGTAGTGGAGAGGCAGATGACATGGCACTCTCCCTACCTGTGGACGGGGCTGGGACGGGCTCTCTGCTCGTCATGGGTGTGTGAGTCACAGGGTTAGGGACAGCAACATTGCACAGGCCCTCTGCGGTGACCTGTGCTGCCTCCTGACCCTGGCCCTGGACTGCCCATTTGCACCAGTGGTACTACCCCGACCAGGCCCATGTGCGGTCAGTAGCGGGCTCCTCTCCTCTGTAGAGACCACCAACTTCGATGTCTCACACCTTCTTTCCGCATTGGGAGCCTCTGTGAGGCTACCTCCCCTTTCCGCCACAAGCCGTTGTGGCAGACGGCAGCACCGGTCCCCTCTGTCCCGGATGATGGCAATTCCTGGAGGGTGGCTGGACCTTTTGCGTCGCCGCAGTGGAGGCATTCCCCCCACTTGCTCCACAGCGCCGTCTCTTGCCCTCTTCTTCACTTGACACTGCGTAGAGGGAGACATAAAACACAACATCAGGGTACAGTACAAAATACCCTAGACAGGAAGCAATAAACATTGAGTGCACTGTCAAATGTCACTTCATCCTGTCATTCCACAACACATGGGTGAATGCACACAACACACATGCAGAAACAGTCTGGTGCCTGCAATCACTTCAACATCCATGTAAAAGGGACCCTGTAAACCAAGATGTTGCCTTCAAAGTCACATGCAGCCATGGCGTTTCAAAGTCACACACACACTTCTCTGGCACACACACACACATGTGCACCATACATGTACATGACATCAGCACCCATTCCTCACCCCCTTCATGTCCAGGAACAGAGGCAGCCATGCTTTCATGTGTGCATTCCGCATAGAACTCCCCATGTTGCCATTAAACACATGCACCAACCATGTGGTTCACACATAACTTGTCTCGCTGAATGACCATATGTGTCCCTGCACACACACATCCATACATGGCCTATGTCACAGATACAGGCAAGCATCAGACTACCAGACACTGCAACATGCCTTGTCTCACACAGCAATGCTTGGCCACTTACCTGCTCAACTTGGTCTGGTCTGCCTCCGAAGGATCTGGGCATTGTAGTGCTGGCCTACGCGTTCCAGGACCCTCATCTGGATTTCCTCATGCGTGCCCGGCCCCTCCGCGAGGGCGCCAGGCCTTGTGCAGGGTCCTGGACTTGAAGTCCTCCCAGCGCTTCTTGAGTGCTTGATGTCGCGGGTTGCCACCCTCCGCGTTGATGGCAACCACTACATCGTACTAGATCTCTCCCGTCCTCCTTGTGCGCGTGATGTTCCGAAGAGGGCATCATAATGCCCCAGGACATGCTTCACAGGACACCAACTTTCGGTGGCCAGTGAAGCTGGTGGCCCTCTGCCTCTCTGGCTGTGAGATTGCCAGTGGTGCCAGATGGAGATGTGCCCGACATGGCACGCCCCAGAGGCAGGAGTGGGTGGGCAACTGGGTCCTGGGCTGGGCTGTGGAGCGATGGTATCCCAGTGGAGAGTCTTCTGTTCCAGCAGGGGTGGACACAGCAACTGAACCCTGCCGATTGACTGATGTGCAGGCACCAAATGCAGGCACGTGGCAGCAGACAGTCAGGCAGCAGCAGATGGAGGTGGGAGCATTGTTCGGGGCTCTGGGGGGCAGAAAAAGGCCTCAGGGCAGGAGCATGGTCTTCCGTGTGTGTTATGCGTGGCCAGCTTGATACGGAGTGTTTTGGCATGTGAAAAATTGTGCAACGTCAGCGTGTAGTACTTCGAGAAAGCCTCTAGGGCATAAGCGGGTCAGCACATGTACGGCGTTTCATTGACCAAAGGCCCTTAGCGCGTAAGCGCGTCTGTGACATATCGCGCATGGGCGTTGCCCTTTTGCGTGTCAAACTTCACGCGAACCCCAGGAATACACGTACCCCACTCGCACAGGGCCCTTTCGCGTGTAAAACTTCACGCGAACCCCAGGAATACACGTACCCCACTCGCACAGGCCCTTTCACGTGTGAAACTTCCCACGCACCCCAGTTATACACGTACCCCACTTGCACAGGCCCTTTCGCGTGTCAAACTTCCCGTGCACCCCCTAAATACACGTAACCGGATCCAATTGCATGTGAGACTTCCGGCGAAACCCAGATATACACGTACCCCACTTGAACAGGCCCTTTCGTGTGTGAAACTTCCCGCGAACCCCGTAATACACGTACCCTGCTCAAAGCACGTGTGAAACTTCACGTGAACCCCAGTTATACACGTACCCCACTCGCACAGGGCCCTTTCGCGTATGAAACTTCCCGCGCACCCCTGAAATACACGTACCAGGATCCAATCGCGTGTGAGACTTCACGCAAACCCCAGTTATACACGTACCCCACTCGAACAGGCCCTTTCGCGTGTCTAACTTCCCGCGAACCCCAGTTATACACGTACCCCACTCGAACAGGCCCTTTCGCGTGTGAAACTTCACGCGAACCCCAGTTACACACGTTCCCCGCTTGGCGTTTGCTGTTTGGCAGCCCTGTAAACTGGTCCAGGGTTAGCGCAGCTCTTTGCGCTAGATTGGGGATTTTGATGCTTTTCCTTGCACTAGGGGCGTTCTTGGGGGCGTAACTGGCGCTCCTGCAGGGTCACTGCACCATTCTGTGCCACGGCTGGTTTTGGAGGCTAAAATCCATGAATACGCTGTGCGCGGAAATCGATTTTAGCGCACGCTTCTGGCGCAGACATTCGCACGCGCACACTGTGCGCCAGCCACGTGCGCCACTTTTGTGCGAAATTCTATGAATTACCCTGTTGGTGTTTTTGAAGTGTTTGTTTGAGAAATTCAATTCCTTGTTTTTTTCTTTATTTTAAAATATTGCTCCAAAAACAAATTGTACTCTTACATGTTTGTAATTAATTATATATATGATATATATATATATATATATATAACATATATATATATATATACATATATATTATATTATATATATATATATATATATATATATATTAATATATAGAATAATCCGATTTTTAGATCATTGTTGATTACATGAATTGGCAACACGTTTGTTCTCAGTATCTGTTTTTCTTTGTACCTGGGCTTAAATTGATAAGGCCACATTACTGAGAAGGCTTTTGACAATATAACATTGAGTTTTGATTAACCAATTTTTAATTGTTTTCATTTTTGTAATGATCATTTTTCTCCTTCTTTTGTATGTTTAGCTGTTTTGTTTCTCCAAACATATATGGTAATTCATAGAATCCAGCGCACAAGTAGCGCACGCGGCTGGCGCACAGCGTGCGCCTGCGATTAGTCTGCGCCAGGCACGTGCGCTAAAACAGATTTCCGCGCACAGCGTATTCATGGATTCAAGCTCCCAAAACAGCCGTGGCGCAGAGAATCGCAGCGAGCCTGCAGCAGCGCCAGTAACGCCCCAAGAACGCCCTCCGCGCACGGAAAAGCCATCAAATCGCTAAATCATCGCTAAGGGCTGCGCTAACCCTGGACCACTTCACAGGGCAGGCAAACAAGGAAGCAAAGCGGGCAATCTCCAAATCAGGAGTACGCGGGAAGTACTACACGCGACTAGGCAGGGAACGTGAATCACAGGGGTACGCGGAATCATCACACGCGAACAGCCAGGGTGCGTGTATTACAGGGGTAGCGGGAAGTTCAACACGCGATTGGCCAGGGAACGTGTATTACAGGGGACGCGTGAAGTAGAACACGCGATAGGCCAGGGAACGTGTATTACAGGGGTACGCGGGAATTATCACACGCGAACAGCCAGGGTGCGTGTATTACAGGGGTAGCGGGAAGTTCAACACGCGATGGGCCAGGGAACGTGTATTACAGGGGACGCGTGAAGTAGAACACGCGATAGCCAGGAACGTGTATCACAGGGTACGCGGGAATCATCACACGCGAACAGCCAGGGTGCGTGTATTACAGGGTAGCGGAAGTTCAACACGCGATTGGCCAGGGTACGTGTATCACAGGGGTGCGTGGGAATTATCACATGCGAATAGGCTGGGGCCCCACAGTGTACCGTACACCCTCCCCGGCCCCTGCAGGCAGCCCACAAAACAGTGGACTACCCTGCACACCTGATCATGTCCCCCTGCACCCCATCCACCAGGGGCACCCTCCACCAGGCCCCACCCATGTCTCCCACACCCACCCCCCAGCAGTGCAGGGGCACCTGCCATCAGGCCCCCATCCATGTCTCCCACCACCCCCACCCCCCATCCACCAGGGGCACCCTCCACCAGGCCCCCACCCATGTCTCCCACCACCCCCACCCACCAGCACTGTGGGGCACGTGGCCAGCAGGCAGTCAGGCAGCAGCCGATGGCAGGTGGGAGCGTGCTCAGGGTTCTTGGGGACTTAAATTTGGCCTCCTGGCCAGGAGCGTGGTCTTTCGTGTTAGAACGCGTGGACAGCCTGATAGGGAGTGAATGTGCACCTGAAAACCCCCCACTCATCGCGCGAAAACCCGTCACCAGCATATGTGCGTCAATAGTTACCTGCACGTGCAGTGTCAAAGCGTGTGATTGGTGAAAAGTGAGGGACACGCAGGAGTGTCGAAGCGCGTGATTGGTGAAAAAGGATCCACATGCAGGATGACAAAGCGTGTGATTGGTAAAAGTGAGCTACACGCAGGAGTGTCGAAGCGCGTGATTGGTGAAAAAGGATCCACATGCAGGAGTGACAAAGCGTGTGATTGGTGAAAAGATACCTACACGCAGGAGTGCCAAAGCGTGTGATTGGTGAAAATGGCCAAGCACGTACACGCCGTAAGTGACGATGTACGTGTGGCCTGTATAAAAGGTAGTGTTGAACACATTCCTTGTACGTGCTTTTCGTGGAGAGCGAGTGGGTGAATTCGGTACTTCTTGTCGTTTCACACGCGATTTACTTCACGGCGTTTCCAGTTCGTACTCCCTGTTACCTCTGACAGCTTTTCTCTTTTTCCTCTTGTACTGGTTTTCCTGGGCCTGTTCCCTCAAACAGTGTCCCCTTCTACAGTTGTCCTGTCTCCTCAGACAGCGTACACCTCTTCTTTTGGCGGGGTGTTGCCAACCAAAAGTGCTATTTTTTCACGCTCTTTTACTGGCAGACGTGAGTCACGCACGTATCTAACATCTGTGCTTGCCCGTGTGTAGCCTACCCCTTCAGAGGTCAATCTAGGCCGCGTGTGACACGCATACGTTCATTGTGTTACTGGATGCCACAGCGTAGTGCAGGGTTTCCATCAGCACACGTGGTCTAGGGGGGTATTGTGCACGTTCCTTAACTTTTTGGGGTGCCTGTGCGTTGCGTGACCCGTCATCTTTCCCCAGGGGTGTCATATAGCCTTGCCACTGCACTAGGGTACGAATACCATCTGGTACCCAACCCCTTTGACACCCAATTGCCCAGGACAATTGTGCACACCCACTCCCATACGCACAATACCATCAGTGCCATGGTTGGGAGGCGTGCAAGCCGTAAGGGTGGCAAAGGTGGCCGAGCCACACGTGGTGGCCGTGGAGGATCCAACAGGGGACGTGGTTGTGACTTGCAGGGCGCCCCTGTTCCCCCCAGTCTGGAGGAACAGTCAGGGACACCCATGCCCCCCCCCCAGTTGAGAGTCATGTGGCTGATACCAACCCTGATCAGCCCATGTCGGACCAGGCCATTGTGGCACCAGACCTGTCCGAGGGTGATTCCATCGCTGACATCCAGGTCAGCAGGTCCACTGCACGTGCACCGGTGCACATTGGTGTCATCAGGGCACGCGCATCTATGCCAGATAGGTCATCTGCTGGCCCCCGTAGCCAGGGTGTGGCTCAATCCACCCCACCTCTCATACACCCTGCCAAGACTGTGTCGGTCCTAGTTCATGCACCTCAGATCAGGCCTGACCCATCCCACTACCCCCAATGCCTGCACCTACTCCCATGCTGAGTGGCAATCACACACACCCAGTACAGAGTCCACCACGGCTCCTGCCCCTAGTGTCCACAGCGGCGTAGGACACTCTGGATCCCCACCCCTTCCAAGCGCAAGAGAAGAGTGCACGTCCGGCACAGGCTGATGCCCCAGACACGGCTGCACAGTCCGGCCCATCAAGGAAGCCAAGCTTCACAGACGCCGAACTTAATGCACTTGTTCAGTATGTGTCAGATCATGATAGGGAAATGGTCATCGTTGCAGGGTCCAAGACCACACATGCCAGACGCCAGGCACACTGGCAGACCATTGCTGACAGAATAAGTGCCCTTGAGTAGTGAGGCGCACAGCTAGTGATTGCCAGAAGCGCTGGAATGACCTTAAGCGCAGGGCAAAGGATAAGCTGGCCTCAAGTCATGCGCAACCTTGGTGACTGGAGGGGGTCCCCAGCACAGGAAATAGAACTCACACCACACGAGTCCGTAGCTGGATCCTACGTCACCGAGGGACAACTCCAAGGTGTGGAGACCTCCCTGATTACGAGGCATCATCCGGTGAGTGCACATGCATGTGTGTATTATCCATGTGCATGGTGTGTGTGTGAAGCATTCATGTTGGGTGCCTGTCAAGGGGTGTGTGGCAGAGTTGATAGTGGCACCCATGTGCCTCATCCAGTATGTTCAGTGCAACACCATCTGGCCACAGCACTATCCCTACTGGCAACAGTGCACATATGGGCCAACACCATGGAAGTTGCCCTTGATTAGTAATTTTGTCACTACATTGTTGCTCATACTCCCCTGTCTATTCATCTGATGTCTTACATACCATTCCTCTCCTTTCCCCCAGCCATTCAAGTTCATCTTCACATGCCTGACATGCAATGATACCACATGCTAATGCGTCCTCTGTATATAAATGCCTACCAACATGCAGTCATACTGTGGATGTAGCCTTGACATCCACCTCCTTCCTGGGTCCTTTGGTACCGTCTGGTTTCGAGCCCCATTCCCTCACACTCCATGCTGCTCTTCATGGTCTATCTTCCATGACTTCTACAGTTCAGACCATCGTGCCCTACGCACGACACCTGCTTGCCAAAAGTCAAATGAGGGCAGCCTGCCCTCCAATGCGACCCACCCTATTGCTGACCAGTGCATCTGAGCCTACTCTAAGCTAACTCTCACTGACATCTGCTCATACATGCCTTTGCCTGTCCCATAGACCCTTCACATGGTCCCTGTCCTCTCTCCTTGCTCCTCTTCCACCATCATAGGTGGGACCCGTTGGGGTGTACTCCTGGCCTCCTTCCAATCCTCAGATACCACTATTGATGTGCATGGTAATGGGAGCGTCTCAGTCCAAGGCCCTTAGGCCAACCTCAATCTCCTTGAGAAATGCTACCCACATCTCATCAACTTCCTTACCTCTCCTGCTGTCCCCCTCCTCTCTCCTCATCAATCCTGCACTGCCTCCCTGCACCCTCCCATGAACCTTCTCCGCCTCCCACTCCAACTCCTACACATGCGCACCTCTGATCTCTAGCACTCCCCGTAAGTCCTACAAGGCTGTCAACCTCCTCCACAATTACACTCCTTTCACTGCGGCTGCATCAGGCATTCCTCCGATAACTGTCACTTACATGAGGTTATGCACCTTGACATCCTTGGTCTCATGGAAACATGTCTGACGGCCAGCTCTGTCTGCATCCTTGACCCTCTCCTTGGCCCGCCACTACTGTGCAGGGGGGTGTGCCCTTGGCTTCCCTGAGGGTATTCCTGCCACTGTCACACCTACTTAGACCTACTCCACTCTGGAATGGCTTGTGTGAGGTTTCTGTCCACCACACCTTGACATTCTCAAACAGTGCGTACTGTGTCTGGGAAAACTGGTCAAATGTACTACTTCTTTCTGAGTGTCCTCACCTCTCCTCCTCACTCATGTCCCCAGACACAGAATTCCTCATCCTTGGTGCGGTACGCATCCACCTGCATGCCTGTTGACGCCCCCACGTGACCTTTCTGTGACCTCAGCAACTCCCTCTCACCCTCTAGACTCCCGTCTGTCCCTACTCATTCTGCAGGGCACACACTTGATGCTCTGATCTCATCTGACTTTCCCCTCTCCGTCCATCTCTGCACTCCTCTCTCCTGGAGTGATCACATTCTCCTCTCCTCCCAGCTCACCCTCAACACCCCACAGGCAAAGCCACCCTCACCACTGTCACACACCTTCTTGGTATTCCGACCCATGAAGTGTGTGTCAGTCGAGGCTCATGCTGCCAAAATGTCCCCCCCATCCAGCTCCCCCTTAGGCTCACTCCCATCCTGACAGGGCCCACTCCATGCTCCACTCCATGTCAGGTACACTGGATGTCTTAGCCACGGTCATGACCACCTGTCTGAAGCCCCATGCCAATGCAGAGTCCTGGCATGACTCGGATCTTGGGAACCCAAACCACAGGTGCCGGGTGGCAGAGAGGGAATGTCCTGCATCATGGCCATCCTCTGGCAAACTGGCCTGCCACATGCTCCAAAGGCAATAGCGCCTCACCCTTCTCACCAAGATGAGATCCCCAATCCAAGGGCACATATCTGCGGCATGTGACAACTCTGCAGGACACATAGAAATCTGAAAGGACCTTGCCGAGCCAGAGGCAGTGTGTACCTCCCTGTCCCCTCCGAGCCCACAGCACAGCATGATTGTCTCTGTACCCCTATAGGCCACCCCCCCCAGCACTTGTCTGCGCCTAACACCATCTGCCCTTGACGTCAAGTCCTACTTACCTTGTACAGCACTTCCAGCCGCCACTCCCCCTTGCACTTCATTGTGCCACCACCCCCTGCACTTGCGTGACATGAATGACACCAGCACCAGTAGTATTGTTGACTGGCATCCCCTTCTGCCCCACCACCCCTCAGTGCTCCGCTGCACCTACAAACATTACTTGACCGGTGCTTCACGAATGCAAAATTATTCCGTTACAGGTGTTGGGGAGGTGGAATCACAATGTTTACTGCATTATGTTGATCTAGACAAGGCACTGTGCATCGTTGCCAATTTGGACTAGCAGATCCATGTACAACATGTATACTAATTGATGTGACGATGCAATGTCAGGACCAGAGTGGTTGAAATCCAAAAAAGTAGCCCTCCTCTCCCTCCTCACTTGGTGGCTATGTCACATGCCATGTGTGTGATGGCATGTGCCTTTGACATGGCAATCACCGCCCAATGTGTGATGGCAGTGCTAGGCATCAAGGTGAGCAGGCGTTGCTCTCCAATCAGTACATAGTATGCCCTGAGCCTCCCCTACAGACCCAGTGATGGTGAATGCATAGGAGGACTCCCAGTCATGTAGGACATGTGTCGTAGGACTACTGCCTATGTTGTTCATCAGCCCTTGTTGCATGCCATGGTGCTAATGCCTGTTTCCATTTTTCTCTTTCATGTCTTTGCAGGGGACGAAGCACTTGTTGATGCTGGGGATGTGGTGGTGGAGCCGTCCCAGGAGGGCAACCGGGCGACCTACCACAAGTGAGGGACGTGGTGTGTTTGTGGGTGAAAACCCACAAGTGCTGCAGGCCGTGCTGTCGAGGGGTGTCTCTGGGGGTTCCTCCCCGAGCAGTATTCAGGTGTAGACTCGGAGGATGACACCTATGTGCAGTCGCAGGTGAGTGTTCTGGGAGAGAATCTCCTCTGTCCGACCCACCTGCAGCCAGGCCATTGGCCTCAATGGGATGTCAGTGTCGGCAGATCAGCCTCCGGTGGTTACGGATGCAGGGCCACACCACCCAATCTCTGATCCTGTTCCTGGGGCTGCAGATCAGAGAGGGAAGCAGTCCTGCAGCCTGAGGCCTTGCCGGCACAGCAAGGCGCAGTCCGCCTTGCCCCAGGCAGGTGTGGTGCCCGTCAACGTGGTGGCCGTATGCCACCTGGCAATACCGTATGGGAGCAATCCATCTACGGTATGCCACCCAACAGGCAGCATCATCGAGATGATTGCACAGGCCATGGATAGGGTGGCCACTTCCATTGTCCCCAGAAAGGC
>PGSH02007602.1:0-23840 GCA_002915635.3 Ambystoma mexicanum | reverse complement strand
TAGCGGGAATGCAGTCTGGCTCATCATTACCCAGTGAACAAGACTGTTGCCCATGGGGACAGTCTGTGGGCCTTGCTGTCTGTGTTTTGGTGCATTGTTCTTCCAGTCCATCATGTGCCTCCTTTGGGCACAGTCATGGGGAACAGGCCTTTCTGTAGGAGCTGTTGGTGACGTGCATGGACGTACATTACTTTGGAGTGTATGTGGTCACGGTATGGTCAATGCACTTGTAGGTGGTTGTGTCAGGGTTGGGTGACACCTTCATTGACATGTCAGGTCTTCTTAGGTCAGGCCTCATGTATCCAGGTGTCAGGTGACGTGAGTGCTGCCTCAGGGTGTGTTGTGGCTAATGCTAGTCGCAGCCAGTTGGAGCATGCATCATTCCCCCCCCTTCCCGCCAGTTGGAGCATGCATCATTCCCCCCCCTTCCCGCCAGTTGGAGCATGCATCATTCCCCCCCCTTCCCGCCAGTTGGAGCATGCATCATTCCCCCCCCTTCCCGCCAGTTGGAGCATGCATCATTCCCCCCCCTTCCCGCCAGTTGGAGCATGCATCATTCCCCCCCCTTCCCGCCAGTTGGAGCATGCATCATTCCCCCCCCTTCCCGCCAGTTGGAGCATGCATCATTCCCCCCCCTTCCCGCCAGTTGGAGCATGCATCATTCCCCCCCCTTCCCGCCAGTTGGAGCATGCATCATTCCCCCCCTGCATGGTATGTCAATTACACACCCACTTCACATTTCAATGCCCATGACATGGGACTCACCGAGTAGCCAGGTTCAGGGCCCTGTCTGTTGCTCCGTGTAGCGTGGTAATGTAGAGTTCCTCAGGACAAATGAATCATGGGTTGATCCGGGAATCGGGCACAACAATGTGTGAAGATACTGTTGGAGTCACAGACCATTTGCACGTTGATTGAGTGAAATTGTTTCGGTTCCGGTACGGTACCGCCTGGGCACGTGGCACCGTCAATTCCACATGGGTGCAGTCGATGGCACGATGCAACCAGGTATGCCAGCTAGTGCATGGAAACCCACTTTGGTGTTGGCAATCTCCTGGGCAGTCCGTGGTAGTGAGATGTGGTCATCTGTGTGCTTGAGGAGTGCATCCAGCACTTGCGTCAGTGTACGCGAAAACGATGGTTGTGATATGCCATGCAAGTGCCCTACTGTGTGCTGGTAGGTGCCTGTGGCCAGGAAGTGGAGCACGGACACTACCTTCAGTAGGGGGGGGTGGCGAGGTGGTGTTTCAATCATGCTGGCGATGTCGTTGTGTATTCATGTCCACGGATGGTGTGATGGTGTCCCGGTCCAGTCGATACAGGGTGTGGATCTGCTCAGCGGTGAGGTTGAATGGGTTGGGTCTGACGCGTGGGATTGGGGGCTGCCTGCGTGGTAGGCACTGGCTGTGCTGGTGGGCATGCTGGGCCTGCCTTGCCCTCCTTCTCCTCCTGCGTCTCCTCTGTGCAGCCTGTTGTTGTGTTGGTAGTTGTTGTTGTTGTTGTTGTAGTTGTTGTTGTTGTTGTTGTAGTTGCTGTTGTAGCACTCGCATTGCTATTCAGTCCTCCAGGCCCAACATTGCTAGTCCTATCGGTAGCATTGTGGTGTTGTGACTGTGGAGTGGGCAGGGGTGGGGTGTGCTCTTTTTGTGCTTCCTGTGTCTGTATTGCCTTCACCTGTGCTGTTTCTGTGCACCTGTGGCAGCTGCATTCACTTGACTTGTCCCTTTGCGGTTGATTCGCCGATGGCGTTGTTAGCGCCATGGCGGTAAGGTACTTTACGGGCTGGGTGATGGCGGTAAGGTGCATGTCCGCTTGGGTCGGCATTCGCGTACCTTACCGCCATGGCGCTAGTTACGGTGTGGGAGATCGCGTGCACGCGCCCTTGGCGCAGTTAGCGGCAGCGTTGTCTACGATGCCGCTAGTGCCATCGTAGTTAACGGTCAGGGGTCGTAATCGGCCCTAGCGGAAAACGATGGCGGTAATCGTTTACCGCCATCGTTTTGCGCTTAGCGCCAGGGTCGTAATGAGGCCCACTGGTACTCTTTTATTTAACTCTCTCAAGTCTGCACATAGCCGCCATTGACCATTTGGCTTTAACACACCTAAAATAGGTGTATTGGATGTGCTATGAATGGGCCTGATGATTCTCCGCGATTCCAAATTTTTTAAATAATCCTGCCAATGATTCTAAACATGCCAGCGGTAGTCTATACTGGCGTACACAAACTTCTGTAGACTTCTGCTACACCCCTTCTCGGTAGTGTGGCCACATGTAAATCAGTTAAACCACAATCATAAGCATCTTTTGCAAAATACATCCTTAAACTCCATAATATCTCTCCTCAGATGTTCCTATCCTCATTGCTGTCAATCGCATCTGCTAAGGAGATCTGCACTTCTACCATTTGGAAAATTCTGGAAAATCTTCTGGTAAGGGGAATCTCGGCGCTTTCCTCTAACTGTGGCTGTGTCTTTTTGTAAAGCTGCCACTTTTAAATATTTTGGCATATCAGCTTCCACTTCAATGGGCTGATTTTCTGTTTCATTTTCATTTAAATTAAATATTATGCAATCCTCTTGATGGCAGCACACTGTCTCATTTGAATCATAAGGATACACAGAATGAATTTTAAATATTCCTTTGGGCTGAGAGTCCAGGTGTTTCTGGCAACTCACCCTTGCATCTACATACTTTTCAGGAATATTTCCAATCACCATGTTATTTAAATCTGCCGTATAATGTGATTTTTGTATGGCCATTCCTAATGGGGAGTTTTCCTCTAAATGAATATCCTGACAACCTTTATTATTTACCATAATTTTTACAGATCCTTCACCAATATCTACCAATGGAATGTATTCATAATACAGGCCTTGCTTTTTTATGGATTCATTCAGGCATACAAATGCATCAGTGTCTTGCATAAGGAACCAGTTGTGCACAATGATAAGCCCTTCTTTTGTCTTCAAATTCAGGTGCCGGACCACCTAGGCGTGACCATATTTTTTGATTAAGGAAATCTAACACCATACACATTCTGTGCATGATGTCATTGCCCATGTAAAATTCATTTTGTGCTCCACTCACTATCCATACATTATGGTAAATTGTTTTCTGCCCAATGCTAATTTTAAGCATGCATCTGCCTGCAATTCGGTTTCAAAGTCTGGACTGTCCAACCCAGAACATATTGGTTTTATCCTAAATTTCGGGATTTCTTCCCTCTCCATTATTTTTTGCAACAATTTCTCATTAATGAAACTCCTTTCATGTCCAAGCGCTAAAGTGGCTTTTATTGTTTTAAATAGTCATTTATACCAACATGAACCCATGGTGCTCATCTTCCATGTGTATTTCTGCCAGAGTGGTAAGTGTTTTTCTGAATCTGTTTTAGGAGCAATATTCTGTTGCATGTTTTCTTTTAAATAAAAACGTAATGTGTGCTCATCTATGGCAGTCTGCCAATTTTTCCTTGGGTCCAAGTATATTTGTACAGGTAGTTTTTCATTGTCGCTCTGCATTTTGTCTTGACACATTAATATAACAGTGACACTAGGTATGCAGCTATTCTGGAGATATACCTCCACAGCATCATGTTTTGGCAACGGTGTGACATTCATTTATATTGCTGTTTTGTGATTTTAGTTCTTAGGCCTCAATGGTTTTTTGGTTAAGGACCACAGCACTCACCATTCACCCATCTATGAGAGGAGACAATCTTTTCAGGCAATCTGTCCCCATCAGAAATGGAATTTCACAAATAGATGTGATCAATACCTCTTGTTTCATTCTGTGCTTTCCTATTTTTATGTCAACCTCAGTTACACCTATGATGGGCACCTCCTCCCCATTAAAGTTATGCACTGGACCTTGATTTTCCTTCACTGTGATCTGACTCTGTGGGGGTCTCCCTTCATTGATACTCTTTACCAGCTCCTTGGACATAATTGTGGCCTGTGCGCCAGTGTCAATCATAGCAAAGGTGTGGCATTTTTCTTCTACAGTGATGGGTGCATAATATCTGTCCTCAACTTCCTCTAATACACATAAGAAGTGTGAATTCTTACTGATTTCAGGGCTCACCTTTCTCAGGCCTTTTTCACTTTTGGCTAAGCACATTGGTAAATGGAAAGACATTTTTCCCTCCTTTTTACCCATTTCTGCGCGAGGAGACTTTATTCATTTCTCCATGATCAGAGGTTTTTGGGAGTGTCGGCCACTGTTCGGCCTATCCATCGAGTAACATCAGAGACCACACTACAACTTCCAACTGAACATGTGTAACAACATCATTCAGCAATTTGTCATTTTTTAATTCTGTGCACTTTGTGATCATTTAGTGTTGGACCATCCCTTTCAGCCTCTTCAAAAATATGTGGCTCAAGAATCTTCAGGTGATTGACTTGTACCCTCCTTTTGAGTATTCCTTTTTTCTGCCTGTGTTTGGTCATGTTTTGCTTGCCCAGGGAAGGAGCTATAGCTCCCCACTTACTCCCTGTTCACTGGTATTCCCATGCATGAGTCATTTTTCTTAAATCTGTCCCTTTGTTCTTTGGAATTCCTAATGTTCTTTTTCATTTGTGCAAATCTTTACTGTTTTATTTAGCTCTAGGTTAAACCGTACCTCTTCTTTAGAAGTATTTGCACTTTCTGTCACATGTTCATTTACTGGCACTTTTCATTTTTAATTCATTAGGCATCTCAGAGTCGTTATGCAATATTATCTCAGAGCAATCTGTCATTTTGGCACTGCAGTTATCATGAGTACTTAGTCACTTTTCGGAAGCCCCCCGGTCATTGCTATGGCCATCAGCCCCCTCTTTGGAAGGTTGTTTTTGCACTGTATAGAACTTTCCTCTTTGCTCAGCTAACATTTTCAGTTGGGCCTCAAGGCACTGGAACCTTTCCATCTCTCTAGAATCCTCTTTCTGTGGCCTAGTCGATATTGGTTGTTTTCCCCCTGATTGGATCTATTCTGATACCTCTCAGGTGATTGATGTCGGTTGGGATGGTTTCTGAACTCTTGATTCATTTGTGGGAGGGGGAGCGGGGTGCACCCATCTTTGATTATAGTCCCCTGGTAGGGAATCATTGTACTGACGTGGATTGTAGTCATGTTTTGCCTCATGTCCTGTCTCTCAGATTGTGGGTTACTGGCCCCTATGTTGATTTCCATTATCAGTAAATCGATCCACATATATCGGGGTCTATCCTGATTAACCATATATCATGGTGTTGGATCAAATCTGCCTCTGTGTCCCCAATGACTGGTAGGGACCATCATTTCTTTGATCTTGATTTTGTCTCTGGTTATTGCTTCAATACCTTGCATATCAGGCCGATTCCTAACCGGGGGTCTGTCCCCTAAATACCTAGTGGCTGATGTAGCTCTCCCTATTACTAGGATCATGTGATTGGAACATTGGTACAGGAAATGGCGATCTTTGTTGATTTACCCCTTTGTTCAGGTGTCACATTATTTTTACCTTGGCTTTGAGCAGACTTCAAGGGCCATTTTGGCTGACCTGATTTCCATTACTGTGGCTGAAGGTTCTTTAGATTTAGGTCTAGTATCTTTCATTTTATCACTTTCTCTACCCTGACATAGAGTACCTCATATAGTTTTGTGCTTTGATGTACAATCCATTCAAGGGACTTGTCACAGTCAAATTCACGGGCCAATTGGGATATGATGTCTTTCTGTAGCCCATAGAAGTATGCAGTTTTAAACTCATTGGAATTTGGGTCAAAAGATACATCAAAGCGAGAAAATGCTCTTTTTAAGTTCTTGTAAAAATTGGCGAGGGGATGTATTAGGTCCAGCAGGTGATTGTGTAAGCGACTTCTTTGCCTCCTGCAATGACTGAAAAGGAGAAAAATGACGCCTAATTTCTTTTTCAAACTCCACCCAGGTCATATTCTGCTGTTCATTTAATCTCCTTATGATGCTGGCCTTCGGGCATCTAAAGTAAAATGAAAATATTGTCTGTTCTGTTCCTTAGGTATCTGGAGTGCTTTAAAAATGTCATGCACCGCTTCTAAATGATCCTCAATGCAGCATTCACCTCCCTTTTTAAATGGTTTGATCAGAGCTTTAATGGATTTCATTATTTTTATGGGGCTACTTGTTGCAATGCATGGAATTGCACTACTTTGTGATTCAATCCTGTTTTCAGGTGTATGAGATTGGTGGCTGCCCCCAATGGGAGTATGAAATCCTCCAAGGGCGCTGCAACCAAGTTCAGTCACCGGCCCAGTCACTGAAGCACTAGCTCTTTGGGCAGAACTAGAATTCACCTCCAGTCCATTGAATGTGGTACCCTGCCGCCTCTCCTGGGACTTGGCAATGCACATTTTCTGTTCTAAGTCCTTACACTTTTTAAGGAGTCTGTTTGCTTCATTTTGCAAATAGTTGTTTTCATCACTCATCTTATTAATCACCTCCTGCATGTCGCACATTTGCATTTGGCATTCATTGAACTCTTTATTTCTCTTGTCTCTTTCTTGAGTCATTTTAATCATTTCTTGTTCTGCACTCTGGAGATCACATTCTTTTTCACAATGTTCTTTTTGTAAAATCTGCATTTCAGAAATAACTTCATCTTTATCTTGCCTAATGTGGTCCACTAAAGCTTTTAAATGTACCAATTCTTGCTCACTGTCTTCAAACTGTTTCTTGCTTTTGCACAATTGAGAATCAAAATCCCTGCATTTTAACTGCATGTCTTTTTGGCATACATCCAATTCTGCTCTTAACATTTCCTGATTTTTACTTGCCCCATCTAATTCAGTCTTTAACCTGTTAATTAGCTGGGTATCATTTTCCTGCATTCGCAGGGACTTATTCAAAATAAACCATATTTTGCCGCATAGCCGTATTAAACAGTCTTTCTCTGCGCTTTTATCGGCTGCATTCAATAATCTTGTAAGGCAGACCTGAATTATGCTGCCTTCTGCAAAAATATTGTCTAGTTTTTCTTTCTGCACCTCACCCTGAATGCGGTCACGCCATTCTAAGGTGCTGTTCGACGACCACGTCCCATGTGCAAACAACTTTGCCTCTAAATATTGCACTAGGTCTGAAAATGTGGTTTCCCTTTGTGACATTCTGAAATTCGTTTTTAGTGGCACACTGCTATTATAAAATGGGTTCCCTTTAATGTGCAAATGGCAGTGTGAGACACGCTTGCCACGCCCAGTAGGTACTCTATGATCACTTTCCCGGTCAACGCACCATAAATATGTTGGGTATTTTGTGGATATTTGGGGCTTTGCGGTATTTTCTTACCGCCGAAATACCTTTAGCAATAATCACTCTCTATATTCATATTGGGTCACACATGACAATAATACATTGCATTATTTCATAATTCAGACCTATTTAGGTGATATGCACGGTAGTTTGCGTGGTTGGTTGGTATAGTGGTTGGTTTATTTGTGGCCCCAATATCCAACATCCCTTATTTTTTATCTAGATTGTTCTTGATCACTAGAGAGACCTCAGGCCTACATTTTAGGGATACCACATTTTCAGTGTTAGTGTTGTGTGCCACCATGGGCTATTGTGTATTTTTGTGGTAATTTCCACTACCTTATATACGGTAGGGAACTATGTCCAGGGAGTCTCTCTTCCCGTTGACTCATGTACCTCCAACAGGCTATGCTACAAACAGTCACTCACAACTGTCCATACTGAATAGAATCATGCACACATCTGTTTTAAAATGACAATTGCACTGTTTAAAAATCTACCCACGTTTAAACCTTCTCCCATGCAAAATGAAAGAAAGAAATAATACACACTAGCTATCTGTTTTCAAATGTTTTTGTATTATAGCAATTTCTTTTAAACACAGTTTAACTTTTTTTACAGAAATAAATGAAATGGTACAACATTATTTGTGATAAAATGAACAGAGAGCTGCGAGAATATATTCAATTGGTAACATTAAATATGCTGATAAGAGACTGAGACTCCCTTTAATACACTGACTGAACAGTTTTGCACACTTTCGCACAGCTCCCACTCGCTTCTATAATTACCTTATCTGTTCAGCATGAGTTTTCTTCGGCTATTCTCTTTCTGAATTTGGCTCCCTTGAAAATCAACCCCAGTGAGAACAAGCGTCTGCCGTTCTCAAACCGGGGTTATTGCCTGGAACTCTCAGCTTTTGCAGCAGGAATCCCCAGCCAGGAAACAGATCCTTCTCCCAGCTCTGCAAGATCTCGATTGTCCTCCCCCTCCCCTCAAGCTTCTCCAGCAAAGTTCTAATCACAGCCTCTAGCATGATACTTGCTATGACGCTGCTCCAATCAGAATCAATCATGTCATCTCCTCCTCACTACACAATGGCTCATTTCTACAGTGGCAATTGTAACAAACTGATTTCCTGTTCCTTCGAGCTCTTTGCCTCCTGTGTGGACAGAGTAGCAGAGAAAAAAAAATGAATGTGCGTTTAAAAGTTCACTTTCAGAGTAGGCCTAATTCTGCAGTGGAGACAGATTTTTATTAGTGGGTTATGTTAAATGAAGTTTTATTAGTCAGGTTAGTTATTAATAAGGTTAGTTATTAATTTTCAAATGTGTCTCTTGCAACATAGGCATTTCAGGTGAAAAATAGTGTGCATTTTGAATGTGCACATGTGTGCTTTTAACTGTAAAAATAGATTTGCATCTTATATGTAAAAATCGTTTTTGACTGAATAGCCTGTCTTTACTTATATGTCCATGTTACTCTGGCAACACATATAGCAATGCATCACACCCATGTATGTGGTGGTGCTGCATCAAAAAAAAATGCTACCTGTGCAGTAGTGCTGTACTCTGTGCTGTAACACGCCAAATATCCTTACATACCCAAGCGACCACTCTCACTGTTATACCTCAGTGGACTGTGATGTGTCGGAGGTTACTAGAAGCACTGGTTGTTCCTGTCATGGTGCAAAGAAAGCACTGTTCATCTCTGTCTACTCCTGCAGACAACAAATGAAGTGGGCAAAGAGGGCATGCACAGTGCTGATAAGAGCAAATGGAAAGGGGCAATACAATCCACTCGGCTTAGGCACTGCACAGACAGATATAAGTGACAGGCCTTCTGCCAATTAGAACCCAAGAGATTATTATTGCTAAAGCGCATGCACTGTCATACTTGCACTGCCTGTGATGTGTTGGAGGTTACTGAGAAAGCATTTGGCTCTTCCTGTCTTTTCCTGCAGACCGGAAATGAAATAGGCTAAGACGAAAAGGCATAGGTTTCACAACTTCAAATAGTATGGGGCATTATTTTCCACCCAGCCTAGAAACTACAAAGACATGCTAACGACATGCATGCTTGCGACTGTAACCCAAGAGACCATCCTCGCTAATTCACAAAGCAACCATGAATGGCATACTTACTTCAAATGCAATGTTTAAGACGGTGTTGAGAAAACACTACCTATCCCTGTCCCATCCTGCTTACAAGAAATTCAATGGGCCAAATGGAAAAGGAATAGTTATGACAGGAGCAAATGAGATGATGCAATACATTCCACTCAGCCTAGACACTACACAGATAAATACTAGTGACATCCCTGCTCACAATTGTAACACAAGGGACCATTATCACTAATGTTAAAAGCGGCCATGACTGGTATATCTGCGGGGTCTGTGATGTGTCCTAGGCTGCAGAGAAGACACTGGCTGTTCCTGTCTTATCCTGCAGGCAAGAAAATAAATGGGCCAAGAAAAAAAGGCACAGCTCTTATGAGAGCAAATGAGATAGGGAAATAAATTCCTCTTGGCCTAGAGACACTACACGGACAAATATCACTAACAAGCCTACTCACAATTGAAATTCAAGAGACCATCATCATTAATTTACAGGGCGACCGCTACTAGTATACATGCATTAAATGCAAAGTGTTGAAGGTTGCGAGAAAGCACAGGCTGTCCCTGTCTCCTTATGCAGGCAACAAATAGAGTGAGCCAATAGGAAAATTAACAGTTATATTAAGAGCACATGTTATTGGGCAATGCATTCTACACAGCCTAGATACTGCACTGAGAGATATTAGTGACATGCTTACTTGTAAGTGTAATCCAGAAGACCATTCTCGCTAATGCACAATACAACAGTGACTCGCATACCTGCATTTAGTGCAATGTGTTGGAGGGTAAAGAAGCAGCACTAGTCACCCCTGTCTCCCCCTGTGGACAAGACATTAAATGAGCAAAGAGGAAAAGGGGAAAATTAGATTTGCAAAGTACACATGCAAGGCATAAATACTTAAGACTTTTCGTCATTGATTTGTATTATGCACCCTGGCCTACGTCGATGCTGAAAGAGCATTGTTACAGCAGTTGCACGTAATCTCGTAGTCAGGCTGGGGTGGCCCTTCTTTGTAAATTCCTCTGACTCATACATTTCCACATTAAAATGTTGGCTGTATACATGAAATCAATGTCCTTGTTCATTGCATAACACTTCATTGGGGTGTCTTTCAATTGTATCTGGTTGGGCGCCACAATTGATTAGCCATTGTCAAATCAGAGTAACATCTTTGGACACAATGTGCAGTACATTCTGGTGCATACTGGTATAGGCAGTTTGGATATAAACTTGATGGTGTTCCCCTGTACAGGGCTGGGGAAATATAAGCAAAACCAGAAAAGTGTCCCACCAGGAAAGGATTTGTATATAGAAACAAATTTCTAATAAATCATTGGTGTTGGTGGTTGCAGAGTGTGTGGTAAACTGTACTCGGGCCTGGCAGTCTAAATCAAAGACAGGGAAATGGCAACCTTGTAAGATTCAAGATGGCAACTCATTATTTTATGCCTTGCATATTGCAAGTTATTTATTTACCAGCATTATTCAATTGATATATCGTATCTTCAGACAGATAGAAAAACACATGTATACTTTAAGGGGTCGATTCATTGACCAAACGTGCGCCGAAAATCCCAGCGCAAGCATGCGCAAGGTAGCGCAAGCGCGAGAAACGCAGCGCACGCGCACGTGTGCGATTCAAGGAAGACGCTGCGCGTGTTTCCCGCTGTCCGTGCGCCCAATCCAGCCATGGCGCACGCAGGCATACACGGCGTGCGCTACGCGCACAGCAAAAGCGCACATAGCGCGGCGCACACAACCAAAGTGGGCGGAACAGTGGGCGTAACACACGGAATGGGGAATAACGCGTGAAAAAGAAGGCGTAACTGGGGAAGTACTGCAGGGAACTACACGGAACGCCCACACGCACGCGAACAACCCGTATTCATGGATTCGAATACGGGAAACCCGCGCACGGCAAAAGACGCACACAGGCGTCAACGCGTCCGCCACACGAAGGCAGGCGGAAGCGTCCCCGCGCACAGTATAAAAGTGCACGCAAACAACAAACACGTATATACAGCTACGATGAATGCCCCATTTGTCGCAGCACTGATCGTGGGACACCGCAGGAGGAGGAGAATAGCCAGGGCACGCATTTTCGCACCACGGACAAGCCTTTTTGGGATGCCTGACGACCAGGTCTATGGCAGGTATAGGTTTCCACCCCACATCATCCTAGACCTGGTCAGGGAGTGGGAAGATGACCTTACATCCCCCACCCTTTGCTCCCAAGCATTGAGCCCCTTGGAGAAGGTGCTCAATGTCCTGCATTTTTTGGCCACTGGGTCATTTCAGCGGACTACTGCCATAGTGGGGGGGTCTCACAGGCCACGCAGTCACGCTGCCTACACCAGGTACTGGCAATCATGACAGCGCGCCCCTCAGTCCGCAGGCACATATACATGCCCAGAACACCCGCAGAAAGGCAGGCCGTTGTCCTGGATTTTTTCAGGGTGGCACACTTCCCCAAAGTGCTCGGTGCCATAGATTGCACCCATGTGGCCCTACGTCCACCTAGGGCCACTGAGCACATCTACCGAAACCGCAAGCACTGGCATTCCATCAATGTACAGGTGGTATGCGATGCAAAGGGAATCATCACCTCTGTCTATGCAAACTACCCTGGCTCCACCCATGACAGTTTCATATACAGAATGTCCGCCCTGAGCCGGGCCCTGGAAGCTGGGCAGCATGGCGACACATGGCTCCTAGGTGAGTACAAATGCCCTTGCACATGCATGCATGTCACACACACACACACAAATAAACAAACCCAATAATCACAACCATTTACACCTCCCCAGGGGACAGTGCCTACCCTCTGAGCAACCACATGATGACGCCAATCCGGAACCCCACCACACCACCCCAGGTAAGATACAACGCCGCCCATATTGCAACCAGGGCCATAGTGGAGCGCACATTCGGAGTGCTCAAGTCACGTTTCCGCTCCCTTGACCGCTCTGGTGGGCAACTACTCTATGCACCACCAGTAGTGTGCAGGATCATTGTGGCAGCATGTGTCCTGCACAATGTTGCAACACGGCAGGGCGTCCGGTGGACATGGTGGTGCCCCACATCCCCACACGGCACAGGCGCTGCCCATGGAGGGGACAGGGCACGTGGCGAGGAAGCCCGGACCCAGCTTGTGGCCACATTTTTCACCTAAACTCCCACCCCTGCGGAGTGCACACAGGCCTGGCACATACCAGGTGACAATCGATGATGACAAAGAGACAGTCAACTGTCACAACCCTACCACCCTGAGATAGTTGCCATGGAAGTGCCACATCGTCTGCATCCCTAGCTACTTAAACACAAGCTATCCTGTGTGACCAAAAGGCACACATATGACATGACATGATATGGCCTATACACAAGTATTTCAAGGTGCGATGAGGCAGGGAGGGGGAACAAGGGAAGACAGACAACGGTACTACTAGGCCAGGTGTCATTTAGATTGTGCAAGTGCAGGGGTAGGGGGAAGGGAAAAGTGCAAGGGGAAGGGGAGGGGGGAGTGCAGTACAGGGTAAGTAGACCAAAAAACAAATACATAGGCCAGCTGGTGGCAACTGCAAAGGTAAGTGCAGACAAGTGCTGGGAAGGGGGGCTGTAGGGATAGAGAGACAGTACCGCAGTGCAGGGGTTGCCAGGGAGGCAGTGCAAGTGGAGAGTGGCTGGGCCAGGGACCGAGGTCGGTGAGAGTGGCCCAGTTGCAGATCCAGTGCAGTTCCAGTGAAGAATTTAGCAAGGGAGAGGCAGAGAGAAAGCAGAAGCAAAGAGGAAGGTCTTGAGGTGCTTCCCGAACCGGAGATGGTTCTCCTCAAGTTCCAGTGAGGCAGGAAGGCTGTTCCAGAGGGAGGGCCCTGCCGCGGAGAGAGATCTACCCCCAGCTAGTTGCTTTGAGAAGCGGATGACCCTGACATGCAAGGTGTGAATCACACACACCTGCAAAACAGGCCATGGCCATCACTGTTATGTCACTCAAACCCTCCCAAACCACAACATGACATGGCAAGCAATACCCATACACCAACACAGTAACAATAAGGTACACATTGCCATGTCCAAAATGTACAGTGGCATCAGACAATGATGCCTGACCTGGAATCAGATGAAATGACAGACCAACAACCTCCCACCCAAAATAAGTCATTTCCAAATGCATTACAAGAGTTGTAGACGTAACATAACAATGAATGCCTGTCTACATGCACATTGTGCATTGCAAAATCAACACTGCAGCTTCTGTGTGCTGTGTCCTACTCCTGCAACACACTGCTCAGCGCACAGCACAGTGAACAGCCATTGTGTGTGATGCACACCCTGAGCATCACATCTAAGCGACAGACCACATCAAAAAGCAAATTAGGCATGTACAGGATCCATAATTGGTCACAGAACATGTGCTGCAGGGACACAGTGGGCACCAGAAGGCAAACAGTGTACACGTGGATATGCAAGGGTGGGAGTACATGTAGTGCATCAGAGTGCAAGTGTGTGGGTCAGCAAGGACATGCACTCAACATATGCATGTGCACTCAAGTGACCATCAGTGTTCTCTACACATCACATGTGAACATTCACCATGTGTACACCCCAGCATGTCAAACCACAACTATCCCCTCGCACCTGAAAGGTAAACACAACACATGAACAGGCATTGATCAGCAGAACACAACATGTACATAGGATACCACCATTACAATGTCAGGGTTCCCATCACACTGCAGGGCAAGGCAACTATCAACAACAACCCCCCCTCCCTCACAAATGACCATGACCCACTGAACAACTGCACCTGGGTCATGGAGCCTTCAACCCTCAATTCCACCTGGCCACAGGATCACCTTACCCTTCGTCACCATCTCCCACCTTGTGTGTAAAAAGGTGCCTGCACCCTCAGAATCCACACTCATTTCCAAAATCACAAAATCCAAGGCATAAAAACGAACCAGAACACCCTCCAGTAGATGACTTGACGTAGCAGTACCTCACAAAGGCCAAGTACTACCACAATGATGCAACAACCAAGGTAGCACAGTAAAACAATGTCACAACAGGATGTGAACCATGTGTGGTACATAACATAGGATGATGCACCATGAACGGATGTGTACTGTCACAGGTCCCGTGTACAGGCGCGGGAGTGTCACGAAACAACCACCCCCACCGTGTCCCGGTGCCTGCAAGGTCAAACTCACACAGGCCCCTGAGACCCTGGTGGGGAAGGAGGTTCAGGGATATGCAGTCGGGACAGGTGTTGGCACACTGGATAACTGGAATGAGTGGCAGGAGAGGGGAGGAGGAATGACACATGAAAGTAGGGAATGCACGAAAATGTACTACCTGCATGAACACATACACAATCCAAACAAACTTGGACATCATTGTCATGGCCTTCTGTAGTCCAGGCTTAGGAGTGGCACGAACCAACCACCCCCTCTAGGGTTTTGGCGCCTGCAAGTTTGGGGCTTACACAGGCATCCGCAACCCCAGCGGGGAAAGAGGGTTAGGGAACGTTGCTTGGATAGGTACGGGAAGCAGGAACACCGGGTAGAGGGTACAGGGTTCAAAATTGCATAGGATTCCGGGTGATTAGGGGGAAAAAAACATACCAAATTGAATTACACATTCATCCATGCATTAGTGCACCCCCCAGCAAGCCTATGCAGAGCAGTTTGAAAGAAAAACAACAAGACACTTAGCTCTGGTTTTGAGTGCTGGCCTCCTGCCTGCGCACTCTCAGGTCCGGTTACAGGAGCACTGCAATGCTGCAAAGAGAGCCACAGTCAACAACCTGTACGTGCCAATTACACAAAAACACACCACCAAACATGCCCCATAGCAACAAACTACTCTACAAACAGACAATCTGGTGTAGATGCTTCGTACCCATATATAACATTACCCCTGTGATGGGTCATACACAGTCAATGCAGTAAGTCAGCCGCCGGTGGGTGCGTGGCAAATGGAACACCAATGTGTCACAATTCACACAACATGCAATGTTCCCTGGGTAAGCAGACATACCCATATAGCAAGCCATGACTTCAGAGCAAGTTGTGTACCACCATGACCGAAACAAAGTTGGCAGTGCATTTATCATAATGTACATGGAAATGAAATGCACTGCACCCGAGTATGTCCCTTGCTGTATGTCCCTGTGAGCTGCCCCTTTCCATGTCTCGGAAGGCTACATGGTTGATACAAGTGCCTCGATGGACCTTGGTGTACCGGAGGGTATGTGCCACTGCCCCTGCAGGTGTCCCAGACAACCTTACAATCAACAGCCATCAGTCCACCAACACATCTGAGCTGCATTGTGTGCTTCAACACCAATATTCGTCCAAGCTCACCCTCAGTGCTGTGACTAAGCCTGCATGTGCAACTCGCCTGGTGCAAGCTTTGCTGTGTTGTGGCCCCCCTGTGCTGCTCACCTTGCCTGGAGTTCCTTGGAACACGTCAGCAGTTCTAGGATGTAGGTCTGCAATCCCTGTGCCTCTGCTTGTGCACACATGTGCATGTGGGCACCAACAAACGTGTCCAGAATTCCGTCGTCCAATGGGCCATGTCTGCTGGCAAAGGTGCTCTGGAGGCTCATCCCCCTGCAGAAAGGGCATGAAACACATGATTAATGCTTCAAAGTCATCTGTGTGTGTCTCTTCAGGCATCTCATTACTTGACCATGTCAGAGAGTCACATCATAAATCACACCATCAGTCCGTCTTTCACATCCAAAGTGTGGAACACTATCTACAGCATGAATTGCAACAAGCACGTGTACAGTAAAGATAAGAAACATACTACACAATGCATAGCAATGAATGTACACATTAATCATGAAACACCCCATCTAGCAAAAGCTGAACAGTGGACAATAACACCAAAATCATCCCCACTAGGGGTGTAAACACAAGTCACACAGCACCAGACATGCCACAGATATGACAGTCCAAAGCCCTTGTGTAAAAGTTTGTGACACCGAACCATCCTTGCGAGCCCATGGATAAGGGAGGCAGGAGTGGCATATGTGAGTCAAGGACCCCAAGCAGCAAACACATACACAAGACAAGCCTGAAGGGCCCAGCTGGAACAGACAGTGGATGCCTTCAAAAGCCACAAAGCACCGCACCGTCACATGAAAGCACAATAGACAAGCAATTTTAAACTATATTAACTAATTACACTAACTATGGAAAACCTACATTACCTAATTAAACTAACTATCAAACAGAAACTTAACTAACTAAACTAAAAGAAAAATCAAAAATGGCCACATACGACCCGGGGGGAGGGGAGGCACCCAGGAGGGGGGAGGTACAGGGTGCTGCTCAACATCCACATGCGATGATGCTGAGCCAAAAAAAAAACCTCCATGGGCTCAACGCCTGCACAGCCCGACCTATGTGGGAGATAGATGGTCGTCCGAGTCTGGCTCATCCTGGAAAGGAGGACGTGGCACAGTAGCCTGGCCACGCCTAGCCGCAGCTTGCCCCTCGTCGGCAGCAAGTCTGCCGACGGGTGAGCCTGGTTCTGTGTGGCGATGTGACGTAGGTCTGCATGCAGAACCTCACGTGATACACGTGCTTCCTCTTGCAAGGTAGCACGTGTAACACAGAGTTCCTCCTGCAAGGCCTGGCTGGACAACCGCTGCACCTCCCGGCAAGCCTGTAGCTCAGCCGAGATGGTACGCTCAAGCTGTGCAAACCTCTCCTCTGCCTGCTGCCTCTGGGACATCATAAGGACACCCAGAGTGGATTTGAGGGAAGCATACTCCTCCCTCAGGGCATCCATGTGCGCCTCTGCGTGAGCAGCAATTGCTTGACGCAGAGACGACATTTCAGCCTGGCGTGCCCTGTCTGAGGCCGCCATGCCCAGCCTGAGCGAGCGGGCCGTGGACCGTGCCGCCTGCTGCTGGAGAAGCACCTGCCTAGCAGGGGGGAGCACAGATCGGGCCACACGCTCCATGCTCTCAGCGATGTTCTCCATTGCTGCCCCTGCCGTTCTGAATTGGCAGTCATGTCTTGCTCCCACTCAGTATACTGCGGTTGCGCGCGGCGACCGCGTTGCCGGGCTTGACCCCTGCGGGACCCAAGGACCGGGGTCCTCGCTGTGTTGGCACCGCCCGCGGCTGCACGACTACATGCCCCCGTCGACGTGATGTCCCAGGCACATCAGTGACTGGTGTGGAGGGTGACCCTGCGTCCCGATCCACCACGGCGGAGGAACCAAGACTGTCTGATCCCTCAGTGCAGGTGTCGCAGACAGAGGAGTGTCCACATCAGAATCACTCACCCCTGACACATGGACTTGATGCTCATCCAACTCAACATGGACGTCAGAGTCGTCATCAAGGCTGGACTCATAGGCAGCCAGAGACAAGATGGACTGTAGCACTTGGGGTTTTCGTGGCCTACCACCCCACGACCCCCACTAGTGCCGGGTTGATGTAGTGGTAACAACCCTGTGTCTGGCATGACAACACCATCCTCCGCCTCCATTGCGTCATCACCTGAAAAATAGAGAGAAAAAAGGTCACTACACATGTCAGAAGCACACAACACACACACACACCGACAGCAAACGCATCAGGCAGACATGTGACACACAACATATAACCTGGCATGCATGCTGGGTCAACTTTGAATTGCTTCTGTGATCAGACCTGTTGAAAGGTGGCAGTTTCCATGGAAGTGGGTCTATGCAGTGCAGAAAATGTGTACGCCACTCACTACCTACATGTACAAGGACTCCATGGTGTGTGCCAGGAAATGTGAAGGCAGTGCAATGTCAAATTCAGACATCACGTGCATTGTGCATTCAATGTGTACCATATCTAGAAGCCAAGCACCCCTCCACCCCAGTACCAAAGCAGGGATGCCTAGCATGGTATCAAAAGGCTGACCATACACCTGTGTATTGACAGGCAGTGTTGACTGGCATCAACAGCTTAATGTGATTCAAGTGACAACACTGCAAATGATGCTGGGACAGTAAGCAGGACACATGATGAAAACTCTGGATTCCGCCCATGTGTGAAGAAGACACAACAACAGTTGGACAGAGTCATTGGCCATTGAACAGGCTGAGGCCTGTGAGCCACACAGATTGTCAGACCCTAAACATGTGTGCAACGCAGGACTGAGCCACAGTTGACATGGGAAGGCTGATGAGATGGCAGGCAATGTATGTAACCAAGGACTTGTATTACAGTGATCATCCAGTCAAGGACACATAGGGGCATGCGTGCAATGCACATGGAGCATGAATGGGCACTCATGTCCCTGCGGGACATCTGACCTATGCACAGTACAAGTGAGATACCCTGCATCAAGTACTAAGGCTGTACCACACGGCATATGTCTGGCAGATTCTACGCTGGAAGTTAGCATCTACACAGGACGCATGAACAAGAAAGTACACATTGGCAAGATTGAAGAACACCAGTGCAAAGGTGGAACTGGGGTGCAGAGTGGCGGAGGAGGGGCAAGGGAGCATGCCTACATGGAGTCCCCGCATGCAGGCAGAGGAGACATGCATGACGGAAGCATTGCATTACTTACACATCAGAACCATGTACACGTCACATGTAGTGGCAATCATGCACAACACATCCCACAAGTGAAACACACACGTCCTCAACAAACACGCATCAACACTCACTGGACTGGGCATCAAAGTCCAGCATCTCTCCCACTCCTTCGACCAATTCAGGTGGTATGAACTCCGCAACGAGTGCCTCATGCGGAGTGAGCTCTTCCTCCTCTGGTGCAGGCCCACCGCCAGTCACCAGAGTCAAGTTGTAATTAGAGGCACGCTTAGCCTTAGTGCTGCGTTTGATGTCATTCCAACGCTTTTTGCACTCTTGCGCCGTGCGCACCTCATGGCCGAATGAACTGACATGTTCCGCAACATGCTTCCAGTGGGTGTCACGTTGGGCAGCCGTAGTCTGACTATTGGCACCCACTAGCATGTCACGGCTGTGGCCCCGCACGTAGTCCACGAGGAAGTCCAGTTCCTGCTTACAGAAAGGCTTCTTCCCGACGTGCAGAGACGTGCAGGAGGTCGTGGCTGTGTGTGGGGTCCCAGCCTGTGCTGCAGGTGCAACCTTCCTCCTCTTGGACTGTGGCGCAGACCCTGGCTGGCTAATGCCGCCCTGACCAGTATGGCCAGTGGGTTCGGTGGATTGAGCCAAGGGAGTGGCAGGTGACCAAAGGCCTGACTTGTGTCAGTGGCAGCTGGGTGCCCACTAATGGACCCTGCGCAGCAACATCAGCTGTGGCAGGGTCATTGACCGCAACGGTCCTGGTTGGCAGACTCACAACCGGGGTGCTGTTGGGTGCATCTGCCCCTGCACTTGCCAACACCCGGCTGTTCGGGGCAGCAGATGACATGACTGCCCCAGGGACACGTGTCTTGGTCTGAGCAGCCCGGCCTGCCCCTATGGTTTCCCCCTGGCCTGTTGGAGATCTACCAAGGGCTCCTCAAGTGCCAACGCAGCCTGCGCTGGCAGACCCTGAGCCTGGGTGGCGGTGTCCACAGCTGCACCTGCAGCTACCACTACCCTTGGGCCCGTGGCAGTCGATGGAACGGACTGCCGGTCACACGGGCGCCAGTGCCAGATGCAGAAGCTGCATCCCCCGGAACCACAGGGGGTGGTGGCATGACTGCACCGACACATGGCACAACATTGTGCTCAAGTGGCGCACCCCTGCCTCTTCCCCCTCTGTGGCCGCCCTGGACACCCTGGAGTCCCCCTACTCCCTGGTCACCACGGCCACGTCCCGACCACACCCGCCACGAGGAGGACGCCCAGCTGAGGCGCCCCTCACCTTTGGTGGCCTCCCAACCATGGCACAGATGTAGTAGTGCCGGCACAGATGGAGTGGTGCCAATGGGAGGTGTACACCACAATTGACCTGGGCAATTGGGGTGAAGGGGGTGGGAAGCAAGATGTTAACAGCCCCCCTGCACCTGCAAGGCTGTATGTGACCCCGTGATGTAGTGACGGGTCACGCAACGCTCAGGCACCCCAAAACTGCAGTAAAACCGTGCACGCAACCCTGCAGCCTACGTGCGTGGATTCAACCTCCCGCAGTACGCGGTGGCACCCAGTAACACGAATAACGCGTACGCGTGGGACACGCAGGCTACTATGACATCGAAAATGGGTGCGATACACAGGGGCACCCGCAGTGGGAAAAAGAGCGTGTGCGACTCACCGTCTGACTAGCGCGATGCAAAAAAACACGCGTAGCCAATACCCCCGCCAAAAGAAGAGATACGTCCTTGATAGCTGTGAAGTTGTGATGGCGCGCGAAACAACAGGAAGCAGCAACACACGTCGGTCTCCACGAAAGGCACGTACAGCGAACTGCTGGGCCCGCTCACCTTTAACCCGTGCTGAGGGAAACGCCCGCGCGCGTCACGTCACTTACGCGCATGGGCCCTTTCCTCGGATTACACGCGGACGTGCAGTTTTTCACGCGCGCTGAAATGCCCATGCACGCCTGTGCGCGTCACGTCACAGGGGCGCTTGCGCTTGAGGGGCCTTCTGTCCAATGAAATTGCGTATGCGTGCAGACGCGCTTACGCGCTAAGGGCCTTTCCTCGAATTACACGCTGACGTGCAGAATTTTCACGTGCCAAATCACTCCGTATCAAGCTGGCCACGCGTAAGCACACGGAAGACCACGCTCCTGCCCAGAAGGCCGAATTACTGCCCCCCAGAGCCCCGAGCACGCTCCCACCTGCCATCTGCTGCTGCCTGACTGCCTGCTGCCCACGTGCCCTGCCATTTGCTGCCTGCACATCAGCCAGGGGTGCTGTTGCTGTGACCACCCCTGCTGGAACCGAAGACTCCCGACTGGGATTCCATCGCTCCACAGCCCAGCCCCAGGACCCAGTTGCCCACCCACTCCTGCCTCTGGGGTTGTCATGTCGGGCACTGCAACATCTGGCACCACTGACAACCCCCGGCCAGAGAGGCAGAGGGGCACCAGCTTCAGTGCCAGGGAAGTTGGTGTCCTGGTGGAGCAAGTCCTGGGGCAGTATGATGCCCTCTTCGGAAGTTCCCGCGCCGACAAGGAAGGACGGACTCGGATCTGGACGGACATCGTGACTGCCATCAACACGGAGGGGGTGGCAGTCCGCGACTTCCAACATGTCAAGAAGCGCTGGGAGGACTTCAGGTCCAGGACCCTGAACAAGGCCCGGCGCCTCTTGAAGGCAGCGGATGCTAAGGGGCGCCGGGGCCACTTGTCGGAAGATCAGATGAGGGTCCTGGAACGCATATCCCCAGCGCTCCACGTCCAGGTCCTTGAGAGGCAGACCCGTCTGGAGTCGAGCGGTAAGTGTACATGCATCCTGATTGTGAGCTGTGCGTGTGGTGATGTTTCAGTAGTGTGCAGGTTGCACATCTGTTTGTATGGGGTCGAGTATGGGTGGGGGTGTACAGGGCCGTGGGCTAACACATGCGAGGGCTGTAATGTGTGAGACATGGATGGTGCTTGTGTGTGTAGGCTTGCATGCCAAATGCAGTTGTGTGGGCACACATGTTTGGATGAATGTGTATGTAAGTAGACATGTCGTGATGTCACGCATGTATGTTGTTTTCAGCTGCATGTATCAGCACTGTGTACATGTGCATTTGTGTGTATTTGACAAGGGTGCAACAGTGATGCAACATGGATGCATGTGACAGCGGGATGTGGAAGCCTGATTGGCAGATGTGACATGGATGCCCATCTGAACACTGCGACACTTGGCAGAGGTGTACACATGCATGCAAGTGTGGTGGTGTGTGTACATGTGTGGTGCACTTCCTGTGTTGCATGTGATGTCTGGCTCAGCTTTGCCTGCTCATGCTGTTGTATGTGTATGGATGGTGCTGGCAGTTGCGATATGGCTGTGGTATGGCTCATGTGTGCGAGTTGAAATGACATGTGTGTTGGGGATTGTGATGGCATGTCTGAGGTTTGCCAATGCCACTCATGTACAACTGTCATGTGTGTATGTGTCCATTGTACAGTGCCCTGATGCCTGTGTTTTATTTCTCCCTGTCTGCAGCGTCAACTGATGAAGAGGGCGAGAAGGTGCTGTGGAGCACAGCGGCGGGGATCCCACCGCCAGCCGGAGACGCAAGGCCCGGCTCCCCTCCCATGTTGTGATCTCATCGGGGAGTGAGGAGTCCGGTGCCGCGTCCCAGGCCGCAGCTGCCGGGGGGAGGTCCAAGAGGCGGAGGTTGGAGTTGGACTCCTCGGCAGCAGAAGGGGCAGCTGGGACCCCACAGGGCCCAACAGGGGAAGATGGCACGGAGTCATCCAGGTTGGTGGGGGGTTTGGTGGAGGAGGAGGCCGTGCAAGCAACAGAGACGGGGTCTGGAGGTGGGGATCCCACTGGTGCTAGTGGTGCAGTGCAGGACCAGGGACAGGAGGCAGCACAGGCCGCCGCGGAGGTGCCTGTGTGCAATCCTGTCCCTGATCCTGTCCCTGCATCATCTTGCACCAGCAGGGATGCCTACGTCCAGACCCGTTTTCAGGCAGGGGATGAGCTCACGACAACTGGCCTTCCTCTGCCTGCGGACGTGGCTATCCGGGTCCGGGTTGAGCCTGTCCTGACTGGTGTGGCGTTGCGTCAACGGGCCATGCGAGGTGACCTGCAGTCTTTTCATGAGGAGACTGCACGTCATCTCGAATGGCTCGTTGACGCGTCGGCCTACTGGGACAGGTCACCCAGGCCGGATTCCTCCGTTTGATGGGGCTTGCTGCGACCCCCTCCTCAACTGAACCCCCTATGCGCCAGTCGTCCTCCGTGCCATCTTCCCACCCATCAGTCACCTGGGTGCCCTGTGGAGCTGCCTCTGACGGTGCGGCCAGGCTGGTGGAGGAGGCATCCCTGCCACAGTCGGGAGTCGGACGTCCAGCAGGGGTGGCCACATCAACGACTGCACCCCAGCCAGCGAGGATGTGCAGGCAGCAGGAGGCAGTGCACGGGCAGAGGCACAGCAGCAGCAGCAACGTGGTGGGAGCCATGAAGGCTCGGGCCTTCAACATCGGAGGGGCAGCATCGGCCGGAGGGCAGGAGGACCCAGGACAGAGAGTGTCTTCCGTGTGGCAGCGGTTGGGCCACGCCATAGATGCGGAGCGGCAGCGGGCGGAAGAGGCACGGCTCACAATGGTCAGGGCGGAGAACTCCATGCGGAGGGCCCTGAGGCGGGCCGAGTGCCTCGAGGCAATCCGCAGGGGTTGGAGGTGGACACGTCGACGGCCCTGCGGACCCTCGGGGCCATGGAGGAGGACCGCCTCCGGGACATTGAGCAGGAGTTCGATGATGCCCTGGCCCGGGACATCCAAAAGTGAGCCGTCAGACTAGCCCGCTGCCCTTGTAAATAGTTATGTAGTTAGTGTTAGGTTTCCTTTGTTTTTGCATTTTTTTTGGACCTTTTGGACAATGGGCCACATT
>PGSH02007601.1:0-15568 GCA_002915635.3 Ambystoma mexicanum | reverse complement strand
TTAGATAGGCTCCCAAGGCAGTATTTTGCATAGTTCCTCTGGAGGAGGGGTCAGATTATTATTATTTTTTTTGTTATGCCCTTAGATGGCAGAGTAAAGCACTGCTTTTCCAAAAGTTAGCTCCCTAGACTGGGAAGCATCCAGGTTATAGAATTTTGAGAAGGTGTGAAGCGAAGACCAAGTTGCTGCTTTGCAAATGGACCTTATGGGGACACCTCTTTGAAGGGCTGTGGAAGAGGCGATGCCTCTGGTGGAATGAGCTTAACCCTTCAGGTGGGTCTTTTTGTGCTAGTCTGTAGCATTCTGAAATGCAAAAGCACAATCCAGCGCGAAATTGTTTGTTTTGTTACTGATTGACCCAGCTTTCTTCCAGTTTAGCCTATAAACAACTGGTTGTCCACTCTAAGTCTAGAAAGCCTAGAGATGTAAAAGATTAAAGCTCTTTTTGGGTCCAGTCTGTGTAGTCTTTCTTCTTCCTTAGAAGGATGAGGTGGAGGATAGAATGAGGGTAAAACTATTTTCTGATTTAAATGAAAATCAGATATTACCTTCGGTAAAAAATATGGTTTAACTCTCAACACAACCCTGTCCTTATGGAACACAGTATAGGGTGGCCCAGAAGATAGAGCCTGCAATTCGCTCACTCTTCTTGCTGATGTTAGAGCAATTAAAAAGGCTGTTTTCCATGTTAATAATCTTAATGGACACGTGTGCATAGGCTCAAAAGGGGCACACTAAGAATTTTAATACCAAATTTAGATCCCAAATCGGTGCTTGAAATGGGTGAGGAGGAAACACATTAGTGAGCCCTTTTATGAATTGTGTTATCAAAGGAATTTTGAAGTAGGAGCATTCTTCTGATGAGCGCTTGAAGATGAAAGCACGCAAAGTAACCTTTTATTGTTCCGATATTCAGACCTCTATGTGCTAGGGTCAGAAGGAAAGATAGTACTTCCGGAATAGAACATATAAAAAGAGGATTGACATTCTTTTCTCTGCACCAGTTGCAAAACTTTTTCCAACGGCAACGGTACAGAGAGCAACACCTCCATAACATCATCTGGAAGGTTCCAATCCCTGTATCTCAGCCTTTCAGATACCAAGCATGAAGGTTGAGTGTTCGGACCTCTGGGTGGAGAACCTGATCTTCCATTTGAGAGAGAGGGTTCTCTCTCAGAGGACGACGTACTGGAGGACAGATGGACATATCTAGAAGGTCTGGATACCACGTTCTCCTGGCCCAATCCAGAGCAATTAGGATCATGTGGTTCCCGAAGCGTCTCAGCCTCCTGATGACTTGAGGAATGACGGGAATCGGAGGGAACGCGTACAATAGTGGGAAATTCCAATCCACCACGAACACGTCCCCCAGGGCTCCTCTCGGGGGAAATTCCCTTGAGCAATACCTTTCGCATTTTCGGTTGGTACTGGTTGCGAATAGGTCTATCTGAGGGGATCCCCCAAAGGGCAAAGATCTCTTGAATGACTTCCTGAGCCAATTCCCATTTGTGGGACACCGGGCTCTGCCTGCTCAGAGCATCTGCTGTCATATTCTCTTCCCCGGCTAGATGAATTGCTGTTAAAGAGATTCCTTCTTGAATCGCCCAATACCAGAGCTGCATTGCCTCTCTGCACAGGGGTAGTGACCCCACACCTCCTTTTGTTTAGGTAGTGCATGGCCACTGTGTTGTCCGTCATTATCAGGACATTCTTTCCCCTGACAGATGGCAGGAAGGCCTTCAGCGCTAGTCCGATTGCACTCAGCTCCAAAAGGTTGATATGTAGTTTGGACTCCGATGGAGACCAGCAACCATTTATTGTCAAATCGTTGGCATGTGCTCCCCACCCCAGGAGTGAGGCGTCCGTCACTACTGTGATCTCCGGCCATGGTTGCCAAAAGGGTTCTGCCTTTAAGATGTTCTCTGCAAAGGTCCACCATAGAAGGTCTTGTGTGACCTTGTTCGGAATCTGAAGAAGATCCGTCATTTGACCCGAGAACTGGGACCATTGAGCCTTTAGGGCCCATTGAAGGGATCTCATCAACAAGCGTGCCTCTGGCACCAGAAAAATGCAGGATGCCATGAGGCCGAGCAACCTCAGAAAGTCGTAAGCCTGGAGATTTTGGGCATTTTGGAATTTTGAAACCATTTGAAGAATGTCTTGAGGCCTCGTCTTGGGAGGCGAGCTCTTTCCCAAGGATGTGTCTAATACAGCTCCTATGTATTGAAGCTGTTGGGAAGGTGTCATTTGAGACTTCTTTAAGTTGAGGGAGAAGCCCAGTTTGTGGGGGAAGTGGCAGGTGACTTTGAGATGATCCAAAGCTTGCTCGGCAGAGCGCGCTCTGATCAGCCAGTCGTCCAGGTAGGGGTAGACATGAAGGAAAGAAAATAAAGGGCGCCCGGCGGGGTCCTGGTATGCCCAGGTGGGTACATATATTGATAACACAAAAATACAAGATGCGAGATCCTCACAAAAATCCACAGTTTTTGGACATATTTATTTCAATCTCAAAAACCAGTGTCTTAAATTATTACAAACTTTTGCTAAGCACGAAAGCGATACCGGACAGATTTCAATAAAAACATAGGGAAGTGCAGTTGTGCACCCTCATCGGGATGTAGAGGATGAGTACCCTAGTGACAAGCACATATGAGTATACGAAGTAGGTGACACAAGTAACTCAGATCAGTGCTGCCCAAGGCTGTTCTTCAACCCGGGTGTGGTTTTAAAACAAAAACAGTGTCCACAACACGAAATTAGAAACATACAACAAAGGGTATTTTCACAGTTGTGCCACAAGTGATCGACACAGTTGTGTTTCAGCCACAATGGCTTAGTAGAAGCTTGTAGTTGTGGTGGCCTTCATCAGGAGAGACTAGTTGAGGAGTCTGTCCGTGGGTAAGATCTGTGGGAGGGAGGAGAACTATGAGGATCTCAAAACGTACATAATGAATTAGGGGTTACTAAATAACAGCTCATTGGTGCTGGAGAAATACACCAGTGGTGTATTGGAGAGCGCAGCTTACCGTCCGACCGGAGTAAGGCGGTATGCTTTCAAAAGACCTGGGTGAAATCCTAGGTCTGGTGGTGTGAAAAGATACACCAATGGGTGTAGATCGGCCGTGCCGGGGAAACCGGATTCAAACGGCGCTGGGCTTGTGATTAGCCATTGATCTAGAGAGAAGGACACACAAAGGTATGCCCCTGTCAGAGCACTATGGTGGCGAGAAGTACAGTTGCTGAAACAAGACGTGTCAAAAGTGCAACGGTCTTGTAATGTACAGGAGTGATGGGGCTCTGGGGCCAGCCGGGGCCTGGCTTACCTGATTCACATTCTTTTAGTTCTTGCTGGGTTCACGGCGGCGATGGAAATGGCTGCCTGCCGTGAATCAGCAGATATGACTGGGGGGGTGGACACGCCCCCCATGTGCTGGGCCAATCCCAGTGAGGGTGTGTGGAGGGCTCGTGAAGGTGTCGTGTGCACCCTATGATAGGCTTCTTGGTACTGTCACTCAACGGGAACCATCCCGTGTCTGGGGTGTATGCATCCAGTGTGGAATAGAGTGAAGGAACTACACTGGGATGTATTATGGGAAAGGTAGTCTCTGGGAGTGCATAGGTGATAGGTAAGAGAGGCGAGCGAGCCCGCTGGTAAGGGGCTCGTGTGAATCAACATGACCCTGTGGTCACGTGTAGTAGGAGGACAGTGATACCACAAGCAATAACTACAAGTTTTCTCTATACATATCCATATATATGTCATTCTGAGAAAAAAACCAGAGCAAACTAAACATGCACGTGTATGATTTTACCACATGTGTATTCAAGTACATGTTTTGCAGAGAAAGTAAAACAGTGCAACACCACAGATTCTTGCTGGCAACTTGTATGAACCATTCGGGCGCATAAAACCATTTGTTTGTTGCATATTTTTGCATTTGTGACAACAACTCTAACCTATTGTTGGCACGCGACCAAAGTGGTGTGGTTGGTAAAGGTTCCTACACAAGGGGTACTAGTCAAGATTCTAGGGGACTAGTCCCAGAAGTGTTTCCATTCTACTGTAATATTGAGTCCATTCTTTACAGTGTCAAGTCTGTGGACCCATTTCTGCTCCAATCTGGTAAGAGCGAGATTAATATCTCCTCCTCGTTTCTGCGGGGTTAGTTGCTGGAGGACGGTCCATGTAAACTGTCCTCCTACTACACGTGACCACAGGGTCATGTTGATTCACACGAGCCCCTTACCAGCGGGCTCGCTCGCCTCTCTTACCTATCACCTATGCACTCCCAGAGACTACCTTTCCCATACTACATCCCAGTGTAGTTCCTTCACTCTATTCCACACTGGATGCATACACCCCAGACACGGGATGGCTCCCGTTGAGTGACAGTACCAAGAAGCCTATCATAGGGTGCACACGACACCTTCACAAGCCCTCCACACACCCTCACTGGGATTGGCCCAGCACATGGGGGGCGTGTCCACCAATGTTCCCTCTAAGCTGTGCGCATGTGCGCTTGCACAGCTTCCGTCTGGGTGCCGCTCAGAAGAATTTTAGCAGCGCACACAGAAAATTCCCACCAATTCAAAATAAGTCACAAGCCATAACAGGTACATAATATTTGCTTTCTCACCAAATAAAGCTAAATGGGACTAACTTTTCTTGATATTCTGGTCTAGCCTATTTTCGTTGCCCTATTATGCACGCTTAAAAACCTTAAAAACCAAAAAATCCTAAAAACAGAATGCACCCACAAGAGATTCAAAACTAAAATGAAAAGGTGGCTCCATGAACAGAAGATCTTGCTAAAATATGCCTGCACACATTAACCAAATAAGATACCCTCCCCACCCATGACTCCTATACTGGACTCTACCACACTTAAATCTTATGACTAACTTCCGCCCAAGTCACATACAGGTATTAGCAGAGAACGGTCACTATGCCTACTTTGGCTCTGCAAACGTTTACCAGCCTGTACCTACATCCACTTGTTTACTGTTTGTTATAATAGGAACAACGTTCAAGCACAAGAATGTCTGTTACTCATGGTGCCTTAGCAAAAGCATCACCCAGACTATGTAACCCAACTGTCAGCTCAGATTATGCATTCTGACTGTAAATAAGCCACCATTACCCTATAAGTGGAGAACAACATTGCAACAGCATTTACTTGGCTTGCTCGGAACAGTAGGTATGGGCTATTCCTGCCATTTTTTGTATATAGTATTAGGGCAAAAGAGGCATGCTGTTTATACAATATGCATACTTTCCATGTTTTCAGAGTTCCATGGGGCATAGACCTTAACATATTACATGGTAATACTGAGCACTTATCCTACCCAAGAATATAGAGGTGGAGTATGTTCCAAACAATCTTGCATTCACTTCATAGTAATTGTGCACATGCAGATTCATAACATGTTAAAGTGCACATATGTCATGGTGAGGCTTCAAATATGTTTTTCTTGCAAAGTATTGTGGGTATGTACATATCTGAGTTAGTGTTTTGCTACTACAATCCCAACCTTTTTACAGAGCCCTGTGAACTAGTATTGGAGGGCAGCACAGGAAGCGGGTAGGGGTATGGGTAGAAGGACAATACTCCTTCAGGGTGAAGAACAAATCAGCAACTTTCAAAAATCAAATCCTTTTGGCAGGACAGTGCAGTGATAGAAATTAGTTGTTTGTTTGCTAAAGGATAAGAAACTCTAGTAACGGTCAAGGAAACTGCACCTTCCGTTTCTTTCTATTCTCTGCTGCTGAGGGCTTTTTAATATAATCATGGGTTTGCGTTTATTGCCTCTAGCATCTCCATGCATCTTCTTTAAATTATATCTGTGAATTTCAGAAGAGGGGTCCCTAATCAAAGAAAAAGGCACTCAATCTGTTGTACCCCTGAGCATTGCTGCTATTGACTTAAAAGCAAAATATGTGATATTCTTCAATGGGGCTCCTGAAGAAACCTCAGTAAGGCTCTTTTTGAATTTTATCTCGGGCTGTGGTGAGGCAAGGTGGGCAACACTATAAGCTGCATTTAAATCACAGCTCTGATACGATTTTACTCCCTACTTGGAATCAAATAATTTTTGAGGGAGTAAGAAAATAATTAGCTTTGACAGTAGGGATATTGCATGTTTATTAAAATGTGTTCTTTCCCCTTACAATTGCTCTTGACATCGGGCAGTAATATTATTAGAACTCCTACCTATGCCACTGCTGGTCACTGATTCAAATAAATATCAATGGAACCTTGTGGATAGAAGCAGGGGGAAGGCTCCTATATGTTCTTGGTTTCCCATTTTTGTTGGGGACATTTTCCTGTTTTTAGAGAGTAAAAATTGATGTTTATAAGCCTTTTAGCTGTAAGGCATGTTTTGAGTAAATGTTGTCACAACTCACAGGACAACATAATGTGGATAGCAAGAAAGAGACCCAGGAATTCTGGTCATATTCTGTGGTGCAATTATCGTCCTTATACAACCAGAGACATGTTCCCCTGAACCTTGAATTACTTCATTAAAGTGGCACATGAACTCCTATTGCATGTATTCTTACACACTCCTTTTAGTGGTCATTATTTCATTTGCAAAAATTAGATCCTATTTGAATTATTTGACAACCATATCCGCGATAAGCAATATTTGTTGTTGTAATAAAGTAGTGTTTTATTTCAATGGCATTAAACACTTACTGCATTGTCTCTGGGCGTTGTCAACAAATGAATAGCCACAACTAAACCTATTAATTATCCCGAGGATACAAAGCTTTTTCTTTACTTATATGTTATGCTATGTTATGTTATTTATAAGGCGCTTAATACCCAGAGGTTTCTAAGTGCGGACCCGGGGATCGAACCTGTGTTGCTCTGTGTCGTCTTGCTTCCAAGGCGAGCACGTTGCTGCTGAGCTATCCTCCCGAGGCGAACATACACATGTTCTTCTCCGTACAGGAGTACTTTTGGTAGGTACTATGGCATATCTTGAAGTCTTGGACTGGTGGATAAGCTCTCCATATAAATGCATAAAATATATATTTATTTTTTTAGCCTATTTAGGTTTGGAGAAAATGTTGTAAGATTCACCTTTTACACTGATTTGTAAAGAATTGCAGTGGTTAGGAAGGGGACATACCCTTCCAAACTCTTTAGAGATGGTAGCTCACCAAGTATGGATGATCACAAAGTGGCTTACCTCATTATTAAGTTGCGCACATGCAAAATAAAGTGCGCACAAAAGCTAACCATTCCTGCACTTAGGGAAAAATAATTAGAGGGAACATTGGTGTCCACCCCCCCAGTCATATCTGCTGATTCACGGCAGGCAGCCATTTCCATCGCCGCCGTGAACCCAGCAAGAACTAAAAGAATGTGAATCAGGTAAGCCAGGCCCCGGCTGGCCCTAGAGCCCCATCACTCACAGGAGTACAGACATTACAAGACCGTTGCACTTTTGACACGTCTTGTTTCACCAACTGTACTTCTCGCCACCATAGTGCTCTGACAGGGGCGTACTTTTGTGTCTCCATCTCTCTAGATCAATGGCTAATCACAAGCCCAGCGCCGTTTGAATCTGGTTTCCCCGGCACGGCCGATCTACACCCATTGGTGTATTTTTTCACACCACCAGACCTAGGATTTCACCCAGGTCTTTTGACAGCATACCGCCTTACTCCGGTCGGACGGTAAGCTGCGCTCTCCAATACACCACTGGTGTATTTCTCCAGCACCAATGAGCTGTTATTTAGTAACCCCTAATTCATTATGTACGTTTTGAGATCCTCATAGTTCTCCTCCCTCCCACAGATCTTACCCACAGACAGACTCCTCAACTAGTCTCTCCTGATGAAGGCCACCACAACTACAAGCTTCCACTAAGCCATTGTGGCCGAAACACAACTGTGTCGATCACTTGTGGCACAACTGTGAAAATACCCTTTGTTGTATGTTTCTAATTTCGTGTTGTGTACACTGTTTTTGTTTAAAAACCACGCCCGGGTTGAAGAACAGCCCCGGGCAGCACTGATCTGAGTTACTTGTGTCACCTACTTCGTATACTCATATGTGCTTGTCACTAGGGTACTCATCCTCTACATCCCGATGAGGGTGCACAACTGCACTTCCCTATGTTTTTATTGAAATCTGTCCGGTATCGCTTTCGTGCTTAGCGAAGGTTTGTAATCATTTAAGACACTGGTTTTTGAGATTGAAATAAATATGTCCAAAAACTGTGGATTTTTGTGAGGATCTCGCATCCTGATTGTGTTATCAATAGGGGTAGACATGAATCCCCCCTCTCCTGAGGTGCGCTGCCACCACTACCATTAACTTGGTGAAGACCCTCGGGGCGCAGGTCAACCCGAATGGCAGGACTCGAAACTGATAGTGTGAGTCGCCAACAACGAACCTCAGGTATTTTCTGTGCTTGAGATGAATCAGCACATGAAAATAAGCATCCTGGAGGTCCAATGACACCAACCAGTCCTGGAGTTGAAGGGCCTGAAGGATCTGAGAAAGAGTAACCATCTTGAACTTGTCCTTCCTGAGGAACTTGTTCAAGCTTCTTAAGTCCAAGATGGGTCTCAGTCCTCCGTCCTTTTTGGGGATCAAAAAATACGGGGAGTACCAACCCTTGTTCCTCTCCGCTGCAGGTACTGGTTCTATGGCACCTTTCTCCAGCAGGGTTAGAACTTCCTGCTGTAGGAGCGGATTTGAAAACTTCAACGGGTGTCTCCCTGGTGGATTGCTTTGAGGTTGCTTTAGAAAAGGAAGGCAATAGCCTTGGGCTATTATTTCTAGAGCCCAAACATCTGAAGTAATGGCTCGCCATTCTTGCAGATGCTGCGACAGCCTGCCTCCTACAGGTGTTTTGTGGTGCAAGTCCTCAAAGTGGTTTTGTGGCGGATGTTGCAGCCGCTGATGGCAAAGAGGCTGCAGCTGGAGCTGGCTTAGCACGTTTTCCTCGTCCACCACGAGTGGCTTTTCTTTGGCCCCTTTGACTGGCCATTCCTCTCGTCTTCCCCGTATGAGGTATAATAACGATAGGATCGTCCCCTCCATGATTGTCCTTGCGCACGAAAAGGCTGAGGTTGCCTAATAGCAGCTCCTAAAGATTTGGCCGCTGCTTTTGAGGTCTGCAACCTCTCAAGGCTCTCGTCAGCCTTGTTGCCAAAAAGGTGAGACCCGTCAAAAGGCATGTTCAGGAGGCGGTTCTGTACGTCCGGTGCAAAACCCGACTTCCGTAACCACGCAAACCTGCGCATTACCGTGCTAGTGCCCATGGACCTGCTTACACTGTCCGCAGTGTCCAATCCAGATTGAAGGGGGATTCCTGCATGGCCTCCTTTCCATCTCTAACGATGGCTAGGAAACCTTCCCTTTCTTCCCCTTCTGGTATGTGCTCCGCCGCCATTGCGATGCACTCCCACAGAGTGTACGAAAATTTTGCCAAGGCACATGTGGAGTTGGCAGATTTTAATGCCATGCTCCCGGCTGAAAATACCTTCTGTGCCCAACCATCCACACGCTTATCGTCCCTGTCTGGAGGGATAGACGGGTACGCAAGTTTGTTGGAAGCTGTGGCTGCCTGTATGACCAAACTCTCGGGAGTTGGATGTTTTGACAGATAGCCGGGGTCGCTATTGGCTGGGCGGTATTTTGATGCTAGGGATTTATTCACCGGAGGAATAGAATCCAGAGTTTCCCAATTTTTGGCCACCCTGTTTTGTAAGGCTACATGAAAACGTAAAAAACTGGGTCTTCAGTGGGACCATGGTCCAATATGTCTGTCAAATCATCCTGGACGAATTGGGCTGTTGGTTTAGCCCATCCCAAGTAGTCTACCACCTTTGTCATTAATTGATAAGATGGATTGGCATGCTCTCCTGGATCTGGTCTACCAAAATCATTCTCAGGAGAGGTATCAATGGCACTTGCATTATGTAAGGACTCCACCAAATCCTTCATCCTGCTTTCTTCTGATATTAAGCATTCTGGGACATTTTGGGTGCCATATTCCAACCCAAAGGGTACATCTTCCTCTTCGGATCTCTCCTGATCCTCATAAATTGAGGTCAAGGATTTGAAAAACTCCTTCCTAGGGAGAGGCTTGAAAACCTTCTCTGGGAGAGGAGGAGGAGAAGGAGGAGGAGGTTTAAAACTAGATTTTGAAGAAGATGCATGTCTTGCAGTTTTCTCCTTCTCCTTTTCTAGCTGCCCTGGCTTGGTTGGAGCCTTTGGCGCCGAAGGTTTCGGCGTAAACGTCGATGACATCGTGGTCGTCGACAGGGTCTGCTTCGAGGGCATCGAGGCTGCCTTCGACAGTTTACCCTTCGAGGTGTGGAAGGTCTCGGACGGCGTCAGTGACCTTGAGCGGTCGACTCGACTCGAGCGTTTTTCCCTCGGCGTCCTGGAAGGTTCTCTATCCTTCCTTTTACGATCACCCAGGCTCGAGGGCGCGCGAGTGTCGGAGCGATGGCGCTCCCGGCCGGCTTCTGAAGAAGGCGCGGACCGAGGCTTCGTTTTCTAAAACACCTCCTACATTTTGACCCTAAATGCTTCCCACTCTTCGGAAGACGAATGTTTTGTGGGGCATTTCATTTTCGGAGACTCGTCTGACGACGAGGTGAAGGGAGATCTATGGCGTTTTTTCAACTTTTTCGACAAAGACGACGAGCGATGAGAATCGCTTCGAGATCTGGATCTATGCCTTTCGCGTCGAGGAGATTTTTCCCCATGGGGTCTCGACTCAACGCTAGAGGCTTTCCGATCCTTCCAACCTACCTGTAGCTTTCCTCTCTTTTCTCGCAAGGCCTTTCCCGTCATTACCTGACACTTCGAACAGGCCTCCATGTCGTGGCCTTTCCCGAGACACCACAAACACTCGCGGTGCGGTTCCGTGATTGACATTTTTGAGCCGCACGACTTGCATTTCTTAAAACCCGATCTCGGGGTCGTGGTCGGCGTCGATGATGACATATTTCTTCTCATAATATTATATTTCCTGACAGAACTCGAGGCGCGCCAAATGTCCGAAGCAACGTACTGCGGAAAAACGGAACTGAGGCCAACAGGCGCCGCGCGTGCTACTTCTACACCCGATGACGTCACCCTTGACGGAGGCCCTCGAGGGACTATCGACTCGACGACATCGACGCACGGCGCCATCTGCCGAAAAAAATTACGAAGAGCAGCAAAGCTGGATGGAATACATACATACATACATACATATATACATAGATCTAAGATGAGGAATATGTTGGAGGACACAATCTACTCGAAATGTACTTCCTCTTTACAACTTCAGTTCTCAACGTTTACCACTGAAATTAGAGGATCACTGGCAGACTTCAGCAAAGAGATATCCACAATGGCGATAAGGATTGATTCCAATGAACGTGTTTTCAAGAATTGGTGGAGGAGAGTAAGCAGGATGATGTCGCTCTTGAAGAACTCTCTAGAAAGACACAACTACAATATGAAGATCTGGAGAATTGCTCTCGCCGTTCCAATATTCGTTTAAAGAATTTGCCGGAAACAGTACAAGACTCTGAGCTGAATGAAACAGTGAGTGGCATATTCACAGATCTTATTGCAGGAACCGATTCTACGCACATCCACCTAGACAGGGTACACAGAGTTGGGCCCAAACGATTAGAACACGGTTCCCAGCCCGAGATTTTTTGGCGGCCTGCTCCAATTACCCGCACAAAGAGCAAATACTAAAGGAGGTGAGAATTTCAGCATCAATTACGGACAATGGAGCAGAAATTCAATTGTTTCAGGATTTATCAAGGTTAACTCTTCAAAAGCGTAGAGATATGTACCTAGTGGTAAAGTCCCTCAAAATGTAAGGTATCAGATATAGATGGACCCTTCCTTTTGGCCTAACTTTTTATAAAGATGGAAGACAACAAAGGATAACCTCTAGAGACTCTAGTATCGCACTATTACACGTCGATGAGGATGCTCAGCAGGCCCCCAGATGAAGGAACTCAAGATACGTCTGCATCTCAGACGCTACTTCCAAAAACTGGGCAATTAAATTCCATGGACCGACAAAAGAGGAATCGCAGGGGTCTACAAAAAGATTTTCAGAGAACCAGACTAAGAGGTCCTATACCTAAACCAGGCAATGTCTAGGACACCAATGTTGAGATCTGAATAGCTTAACGTGGTGAATGGACTTCGTAACGGCAAACTTGACTGAAAGCTCAGATGGGCCGTGGCATCTTGGATTGATATCTGTTCAGGTGACAGATGTGTGAGCTAGGACTCTCTGCACTTAACCCTGGGACAGAGGGTGATTCACAGCCGGGCGAGGTGGCCTCGGGAAACAATAGGTACTCTGTCTCACACCAGGGATTGCATCAGGGGAAGTTGAGGGGTTCAGTGGGGGGGGGGAATAGTCTACAACAATACAGTTGGGGAACAGTGTTTACAAAGTTGGGGGGGTTAAAGTTGGTAGGGGGGACATACCCATTGAACAGGATATTAGTATTGTCGCTGTAATGGAAATATGTATGCTAATGTTGGCTACAAGGTCTAGAATTATATTCTGTACAATTCAAGTGCTTAAAGGCATGGTCCAGTAAAAATTTTTATTGTCCCTACGGGTCGGCCATGTTTTTTTAAGCCTAAGTGGCTCGATTTTAGAAATATTTCCTATGGACCTTACCCGAGTTTATGTCCATTAAACGCATGCGAAAACAGGCACCAGGGAGCCGCCATTTTGTGATAATCCTATCACTTGCTGCATCGCCCTGGCTGACCTGCTTTTACGGCACTAAATCAATTCCCCCGCCCCTGAGCCTGACATTATCCAAACATTCATATTCCCCGCCTCTCTCCGTTACTGTGCTGCGTAGGCAAACGCGCCCAGTCGTCTTCTACGCGACTTCACAGAGAACCCGGAAACCAAGACAGACCATCTCACAACACCGCGCGCCACAATTCGGAATATGAAACTGTACTTTAAAATCAAACAGCAACACGGTACATTTGGTAAAGTACATTTATTATACATGAAATGTTTAGAGAATATTCAGCAATTGCCATATGAACTCCGAAAGCCATTTAGTTTTTTTTAATCTGTATCCGCAATGGTACACAGGGTGTTGCTTTTCCTTAAAAGAAGCACTTTGGAAGCACAGTGAACCGCAAGGCTGTTCCATCAACTAGGCACTAGTCCATCGTAAAGGTTGATATGTTGCTTCTAGCCACTAGTACAGCGTAAGGGCATGTGGGCCCTTGGCGATCGTCCCATAAAATTGTCAGTGTGCTCCAGTTGTTCACACGAAGCTGCAGGTGTCTGACGAAAAAACCGTCTGCCGGTGTCTCAAACCGATGACAGTAGCAGAAGGGGAGCAAATACCTGTTATGAAAACAAAAAAATTATAATTAGTCTCGCCAGCCGATCTTCATTAATATTACTCATTTTATTTATTACAGCCAATCAGAAACTATTTGCTTGCAAGGATAGTTCAATGGAGTATCTTTGGCTCTAAAATTAATGCGAAAAGTAACGAAATAAATCGAGGCCAAAACACAATGATAAACGACAGTCTACATGCGCGTGGAATGATATGATATGGCATTTGTAACGCGCCTATACACAAGTGTTTCAAGGCGCGACGAGGCAGGTGGGGAACAAGGGCAGACAGACAACGATCCTACTAGACCAGGTGTCTTTCTGATCGCGCATGGGGAAGGAGGGAGGGGGGTAAAGAACAAGTTACTTCTTACCTTGTAACGTTCTTTCAACGGGATGTTCCTCCGACGTATTCCTCATCTTAGATATCTCCTTCCAGCTCTGCTGGCCTCGGAACATTTTTTCTCTAGAGGGCGCTGCGCGTCGACGTCCTCCGAGTCGATGTCCCTCGACAGCCGCCGTATCGACGTCGACGTCATCCTGCCTATAAAGGCCGCGCGCAGCGTCCGTTGCTCAGTTCCGTTTTGTAGCCCACAATAATACTTTCTGGACTAGACTAATCACCCTGAAGGAGCGTAAGCTGGAACAACACGGGAAGTAGAACTGCGGGATGGATGGGAGGGCCCGATGAGGAATATGTCGGAGGACCATCCCGTCGAAAGAACGTTACAAGGTAAGAAGTAACTTGTTCTTCGAAGGGATTGTGTCCTCCGACGTATTCCTCATCTTAGATAGGCTCCCATAGCAGTATTCTATTATTGGAGGAGGGAGTACTGACTTCACGCTGTCTTCTATTGATGAATAGAATGCAGTACAGCCCTTCCAAACCTAGTCTCTTGACTGGAGGAGGAATCCAAATTGTAAAAACGTGTAAAGGTATGGACAGACGACCATGTTGCGGCCGCACAGATGTCTTTAACCGGCACGCCTCTTTTGAGGGCCGATGAAGCTGCAATACAACTGGTCGAATGAGCCCTAAGGTTTTGAGGGGGCTCTTTCCCTGCCAGTTTATAACATTCCAGAATGGCTAGAATGATCCATCTGGAAATGGTCTGCTTAGTTATTGGTACCCCCAGCTTGTGACCTGCGTAACCTACAAACAGCTGGTCTGCCTGTCTTATCCTGGCTAGTCTACTGATGTAAAAACTTAAAGCCCTCCTAGGGTCTAGCTAGCCTGTGTAACCTCTCTTCCTCTTTCCCCGGGTGAGGAGGAGGATAGAAAGATGGTAGGGTAATCTTCTGAGTGATATGGAATTCAGAAACCACCTTTGGGAGGAAATTAGGCTTCACTTGCAGGACAACTTTGTCTTTGTGAAATATTGTGTGAGGGGGTTTACAAGAAAGAGCTTGTAATTCGCTCACCCTTCTAGCAGATGTAAGTGCTATTAATAAAACAGTTTTAAGGGTAAGGAATCTTAACGAACAAGAATGGAGTGGTTCGAAAGGTGTGCCCATCAGGAAAGTTAGTACTAAGTTTAAATCCCATAGGGGAACTTGGAATGGTCTTGGGGATAAACATTGTTAACCCCTTTAGAAACTGTATTACCAAGGGTAATTTGAAATAGGATGGTTCTTCCGCAGTGCGCTTAAAGATGGATAGCGCTGCGAGATAGCCCTTAATGGTGCCAACTTGAAGGCCTGAATTTGCCAAATATAGAAGGAAGGACAAAACCATTGGTGTACCACATGAAAAAGGGTCGATATTCTGTTCTCTACACCAGCTGCAAAATCTGTTCCAACGGCAGCGGTATAAAGACTTTGTTGCTGGCCTCCTTGCCGAAAGCAACACCTCCATAACATCATCAGGGAGGTCCCAATCCTTGTACCTCAACCTTTCAGAAGCCAAGCGTGAAGGTTGAGGGTTTTGATGTCTGGATGGAGAACCTGACCTCCCTTCTGTGAGAGTAGGTTCTCTCTGAGTGGAAGACGGATTGGAGGGCAGATGACATATCTAGAAGGTCGGGTACACGTTCTCCTGGCCCAGTCCGGGGCAATTAGGATCATGGTTTTCCGGAATCTTCTCAACTTCCTGATCATTTGAGGAATAACAGGGACTGGTGGAAACGCGTAAAGGAGTGGAAACTCCCAGTCCACTACGAACGCGTCTCCTAGAGCTCCTCTCGGGGGAAATTCCCTT
>PGSH02007600.1:0-82110 GCA_002915635.3 Ambystoma mexicanum | reverse complement strand
ACTTGTGTATAGGCACGCTATAAATAATATATCATATCATATCATATCAGAAAATCCTGCAAAGGAAAGGTTAGAATAATATTATGCACACAATGTCCACACAGATGATCCCTAACCAAAATTGTCGAGCCCTAAATTGTCTGGGGCCTGTTGCCCAAAAGTTCAGGTAAAGGTTCCACAGAGGTTAAGAAGCAGGAGAAAATGCAGGTTTGGTCTATGGGGTTCAGTGAAGGCTTCTTAGGGTTAGGATACAAGTTATACTAATATCCAAAAGTAGCCCCAACAGTCAGATGTCTTGCGCAAGCAAGCAATGGCAAAGCCAATAATGTTAGAATCCGGGTTTATTATAAGCCCATTGACTTATAATGGGAGTATTTGGGGTGGGTTAGAAGCTCTGTAACTTACACCCCGTACTCTGATTCTTCCCCAAACGTGCAGGACAAAGGAAGAGGGTACAAGGATGCTTTTCCCATGGAAAGTTGCAGTCCTCGATTCACAAGGGTTGCAGGTTCGAGCTGATCTCCGGTTGTTGTCTTTCACTGTTTCAAGGACTCTCGATTGAACAATGCAGGTAAACTCAATGCAGGAACCATCTCAGGACTGGACTCGGGTCAGGTAAGTGATTTTGGATGGTGGTCTGTGCAGCACGGTGACGCAAAAGGACTCAGCAGCCGTGGTTGGACTTTCCCTCCTATCTCGGGGCCCCTCGATGCTAGGATGGCAGAATTACGCAGAGGTTAGCCTCGTAGGGCCAGCTAAGGATCCCCGAGATTCAGGCCGAAACTCATTACGGTGATACCGGCAGCATGGTAGCTCATAAACAAAACTGGTCAGCCACAGGATGGTACCAGGGCACTTCCGAAGGCATCCTTTGGCAGGGTACTGAGCAGGCATCAGGAAGGGATGGTCCCTCCACTCCAAGGGTCACAGCTTCTTTGCAGGACTGCTAAAGATCACAAGCAATACAGGGCTCCTCCTGGACAGCAGCAGAAGTTTGTTATCAGGCTAAAACGAACATTCCCAAAAAGTGGGAAAAAGTCACTGCTGCCACCAGCTTATCCTTTTAGCACACCTAGAGTAACCAACAATCCTCTGAGTGTTAGGCCGTCAGTACGACTTTGGCGGTAGCCATGCCGCCATTGCCGGCATGGCTGCCACCAAAATCGGGTCCGGGTCCCCAGAATGGGGAATTACCAGGCCATTCCGAGTTTGGAGGGCCCGGTAATTCCTCCCTTCAGGAACCTGGGCCTGAACCTTCCCCATTCCCATTTCAACCCCCATAGGGCTGAATGGGAGAGGGAGCAAACAATGGGCCGATTACGAGCAGCCTGTTGTTTGCTCCCTCTTCCCCTCGTGGGACCCGCTCTCTACGTCTGGTAAAACCAGACGTACAGAGCGGGTCCCGCGAGGGGACCTCGTAATCAGGCGGTACAGGGTTGATTTTACCGCCGCCTTTAACCCCTTACCGCCTGACTTATAATAAGGCCCCTAGTCTAGGGCAAAACAAAAATGTACCCCATTGTATTGCAGTGTAAACTGAAAGGTACAATGATAAAAAAGTTACAAGTGATACAAAAGTAACCAAAATTAGTAACACAGTAACACGACTAAGGGAAACAAGGTTTCCCAGCACTGATAGCATGAACGACACGTCAGTTTCCCCATGATGTATGAGCACAAGACAGTGCAGCGAAGGAAACTTTCACTGCACTGTAAAAAGTGCAGGTCAGATTGAAAAATAAAAGCAAAAAGCTTGGGAGTACCATAAATACAGAAGGAATGGTGCATTAAGGAGAAATATTTCCTAAACCATTTCATACAAGTATAGATCACTATATGTATTGTTAGTATTAGTATGCATAGGCCCATATTACCAAATTGTTGTGAATGCAAGAAGACATCCAAGGCCAAATGATAATGATGTGTTATTATATAGCACCTACGCTTCAGTGCTTTAAATAGAACAAATATACATACAATATCACCCAACCTGTGTTGGTACTCATTTATCGACTTCAGAAGGATGAATGGCTGAGTTGATGTGTTTAAGAACAGACTCACCTCCTGAAGTCTGCCTGAAATGAACCTCTGAGTCTAGCAATTATTGTATAGAATTCCAGAAAGACAATTATTTGTTATTCCTATTATATCCTATTTAAGGTCACTGCTCAAAGTGTTACACTTGTGGAACCCCTTGTATTTTTAAGAAATCTGAACAAGAAATCCAGCCACTCTAGAAAAAAACAGCCATGGCGCTGGCCACAGCCCAGGAGCTAACATTACAAAAAAAAATCTGTTTGTTTGTTTTTGTTTTTTTTTTTGGAACACAGGGGTAGCAAGGGAGACCACAGGGGTCGCAGTTCTGACCCCTGGTAGCCCTCAAATGACGTCCCTGAAAGGAACCGTTACATTTGCCTGACCTGGAACTTGTTAAAAGCTCAGAGAAACCACTGATGCCAAGAGCTCACTATGGATGTCAATTTACTAAAATGCAAGTGACTTATTGCTTCATACCTGACAGAGAACAACTTGAGCTCTAGGCAAACTACCCTCTGACAGCACTTTTTTCGCACTTGCACACAATCCAGAATAGCCCCTGCTTGCATTCATTGTTTGACACACGTGAGTATCTTGATATGATACATAACGTACATGGCATTTGTAAATCTCCAGATAAAGGTGTTTCAAAAGTCCCTTCAGCAGATGCCCAGTTGGCGCCACCTACTACGAAGATTCATAGTTATGACTTGAATGTTTTTGTGTTGGTTTTTAGTGGCAGTGTCTTTTTCCAGAGGATCCCGGTGCCAGTCCATGTGTGGAAGAGCGTATCATCTGGATGCTCATTCCCACTGTGCACTTGCACATTGTTTATTGAAAATCTACCATATGGCATATACTGCCCAACAAGATGTGTGTTTAATCCTTTGTCCATGCTTCATTTCCATCCACGGGGGTCATAGGAATAGGAAACATGTTATCTAAAGAATGAACTAGGGAAGCAGACAGAACCCCAGGAACGATGGGGCTATTTTCCATCTGTGCTTTCTGCTGTTTTCTGTGCACGCTGTGACATGTATTCCTACTCATACCTGACAGGGCACAACTTCAGCTGTCAGTAAACTACAGTGGGGTTGGGGAGAACCCTCCCACCCCCCACAAAAAACTGTGATTTTTTTTTCTGCACCATTCCGGCGAAGTAAAGTACTTCGGCAGAATTCCTGTCAAAAAAATAACATACAACCCTGTCACTACTTTTAGACTTGCACACAATCCAGAACAGCCGCTGCTTGCTTTAATTTTTAATTGTTTGACACATGCGAGTATCTTGGTTTTCCTGCAACCTTTGAATAGTAAAAGCTGCTCCCTTCAATCTCATCTGCCTGCCACGTGGCATATTGAGCCCTCTGGAAAAGTTGGTGGGCCTTGCCTCTCGTGGCACATAGTGTCAATGCCACTGACAATACTGACATGATCTCCAGCACTTTAGGCAACATTTCAAGAATTTCGACAGTTCAGCAGTACTAGGGGTCCCCTTTTTTGTACCTCAACATTTTAACAGGTGGGAACACCCAATGTGTGTTCTTAGTCTCGTCCCCTTTTGAAATGGGACTGATATAAACTTGATATGAATTTAATATAAAAATGATATCAAAGATGATATCTATTTTATATCAATTATATATTTCTTTATATAAAGTGTTTTTCTAGTTTTATATCAAAAAGGATAAAAAGTGAATATAAATCTTATATAAAAATGATATTAAGTGAATATAAAATGTATATAAAGATGGGAGCACACGTGTGCACTGCTGCCTGGTAGAGGGCGAAGTGAGTTGTGAAGAGAGAGCTTTTGAATGTTAGGGTTTGTCGTGGTGATGCATGGATGGCACAGAAGTAGGTTTGGCCTTTAAGGCGCTGATAAGCGGGTATGAATTTCATATTGAAAAGATTTTAAAAGTATTTGATATAAATTTTATAACATTTTAATAATTGTATATTATTAATACATAAAGTTGTCATACATTTGATAAGAACTTTAATAATTTTTTATAAACGTTATGTATGTTTTACATTATTTTTATATAAAGTTGGCCTTCATTTGATAGGACTTTGAATAATGTTGAAATAAACTTTATATTAGTTTTATGTAAAGTTGGCGTGCATTTGATATGACCACTGATAAATGTTATATACATTGGATTTATTTTAAGAATGTCAAACATGTTTGATAAATATTCTGATTGAAAGGACCGGCTTAAGGCTGTGATTGCATTGTGGCAGGCTTTACTACCCGGATATATAGCTTTTGCAGTGGGTTGAAAAAAAAAACGTTTTTCAGAGCTTTCCAGGGGCTATTAAAAAACTGCTATTATGAACAGCTACAGTTATGATGAGGGGAAAACAACCACAGGAAGCCCCATAGATTTTATGGTTTATGATGGGATGGAGGATGCTCAGGATTTGATGGCTGTCTATGAGCCCAAAGAGTTTTGGGACAATGATAATGTGGTTTTGGAGCAACCATCCATGACCAGTGCAAGCTGTGAAGACAAGGGGCCTCATTACGGGTCCACAGTAACCGTGCCGGTACTACCAGCGTGTTGCCACCGGACCCATAAATATTTACCGGCTCCTGACTTCCCGTTAACACCGGAGGATTACAACCCCAGTGGTCCGGAAAGTCGGGCACCAGTAAATTGTAATTCCCCATTCCCATAGAGTCCCGTAGGACGCTATGGGAATGGGGAACATAGAAGCAATGGCACTGTTCTTAATGGTGCCAGTGCTTCCGTGACAGTCTGCATACCAGGACCACTGTGCCCGGCAGGGTCCGACCTGTCGGGCACAGCGGCTCCGGTATGCAGACCTGTAATATGCAGGTCCGGAAACTGCAGTGCTGGTAAGCTTACTGGCACAGTTGTTTCCGGACCGGCAGGCTCAGAATGGACCCAAGGACTGTGAATCTATGATTCTGCAGGTGGTTGCAGCAATGACGCTTGAGACTGCTTCGCCTCCTGAGCCTTGATGAAAAACAGGGTCATGTATGCGGAAGTGAGGAGAAGCAGGTTGCAGCAGAGACTATCAATATTTATTGTGCCTGCTGTTCAAACCAACTTGAAAACCCATGGTAATTATGAAAGTAGGATGTGTAAGGCCTGTCTTTCGCTGATGGAGACCGATAGCCTTAAAGTCACTGCTATTATTTATTGTGCTTGTTGTTCAAAACAAATTGAAGGCACAGGGAATAACAGTCTTTGTAAGGTGTGTTTATGCTAATGGAGACCTATATGGTCACAATATCTCCTCTTCATACTGATATTCGTGCCAACCAGGGGATAATGACCATAGTGACTGAGGCATGTTTAAAACAATACTTTTACAGATGGTGCTACAGACATAAAATTAATGATCCCATGCAGGATGCTCTCGAATGTTTGGAAAAAGCTTACACAGATAATTTGCTACGTAAAATATGTTTCATGTTGAGCCCTAAATGTTTAGCATATTTGCTGTGCTTGACGCATGTGCTGTCACAGATAAGCACCCGTGCAGGAAATGAACGATGCATATCTAAAACATTATGGGCTATAGAACCAGCAAATAATCCTCTTTTAAAAATGAAGCAGTTTAGACGCATGTGTCCGATGGGTGTTAGAAACATTATTGAAAAAAAAGGTTCCCAAATGGGCAAGGATAAAGTATATACAATTGAGCGCCTTCTGAAGTGTAACATGCTTATCGAAGCGGTGGTGTGCAATGTGTTTGTGCAGTATTCGCATGTATGCAGGGTAGATTGCTTTACTATGTTAATGTGAATATATTTTGAATAGAAATTGCCATTTTAAATGTGAATAAAAATCTGTTGTTTTTAAAAACTGATTGTGTCTTTATGTTGAGCTGTTATGGGGCAAACATGCCTGGCCTGAAGCTGTCGAAAGTATATTATGATGAAGGAGGTGCCTGTAGTTATGGAAGGCTTGACAGCCTGTGCCGTAAACTGCAAAGCGATGGTGAGAAGGTGTCATGGGGAGCCGTCAAGACGTGGCTTGCAGGGGAGGAGGCTTACATGCTACAGAAGCCAGCCCAAAAACATTTTAAATGACAAAATGACTGTAGTGTGACATCGATTAACAATGGCAAGCAGATATTATGGGTGTGAGACAATTTTGTGAAGATAACAATGGTTTTCACTATATTCTAGTAGTCATCGATGTTTCATCAAACTACGCTTATGTTGAGGCTTTAAAGAACAAGAATGGCCACAGCCTGGCAATGGCTTTTAAGTGCATATTCAACAAAGGAAGAGTCCCTGTTAAACTACAGATGGACGCTGGTAAGGAGTTTTTAAATAAGCCGATGTGTAATCTTCTAAAGCAACACAGGGTCCATCACTTTGAAACACACTCCGAAGTTAAAGCCTCTATTGTAAAACATTGTATACATGCCTTTAAAACACAACTCTGGCAATTTTGTATGGCTGAAAACATCCATAGATATATGAGGTGCTACCCGCATTTATAAATGTATAACAACATGCATCATAGATCCATTAAAACCACCCAAGCTGGTGTAACGCCTCTAAATTCTTTGGAGGTATGGAAAAAAGTCTATGGTGAAAGACTTTTAAAAAAGACAAAACGTACGCCCCTTAAAAAGGGGGATCATGTGCAGATCTCAAAACACAAGGTTGTCTTTCCAAATTGGTATGAGCAGAAATACAGCTACAAGATCTGTATTATAGATGAAGTGGATAATTGTGAGGGTCTTTATATATACAGTTTAATTGATTGTTCAGGGGAGGCTGTTCAAGGTGTTTTGTATAGGGAGGAGATTCAGAAAGTCAGTTAAGACCAGCAGTGAGTTTATACAGTCTAAAAAGTAATAAAGAGTACAGGTTGTGGTGCAGGGACATCATTTAGGGGTCACCAGAGGTCGCAACTGCGACCTCTGAGGTCTCCCTTGCGACCTCTGTGGTCTCTCTTGCAACCTCTAAAAAAATATATATATTTCTGTTTTTCTTTTTTTCTTTTTTGTAATGCAAGCTCCTGGGCTGTGGCCAGCACCATGTGGCTCTATACTCCTGAAGTGGCTTGATTTCTTGTTCATGCCCCTTAAAAAAAGAAGAAAAATAAGAACAGGAGTGCCACAAGTCTAACACTTTCAGCTCTGACCCTAAATAAGAAAGAATAGGAATACCAAATAATGTGTCCTTCTGGGATTCTATACAATAATTGCTAAACTCATTAACGGTTTATTTCAGGCACACTTCAGGGGGTGAGTCACTGATTTAGTCTGTTCTTAAATGCCTCAACTCAGCCTTTCATCCTTCTGAGGTTGATAAATGACTACCAACCCAGGTTGGGTGTTATTGGGTGTATATTTTTTCTATATAAAGCGCGTATGCGTAAGTGCTATATAATAACACATTATTATCATTTGGTCATGGACGTCTGCTTGCATTCACAGTAATTTGGTAATATGGGCCTATACACACTGATTTTAACGATACATATGGCGATCCATTCTTGTATGAAATGTACATCACATTATAGTGATATCGTAACCATATTTTTCGTAGTGTACAATGCTATGTGATGCCACTTCCTGTTTTGTCAACAGGTGAAAGTTCGTGTTCCATCACTTCCCGCGATTACACTTCGGGTTGGGTTCAAATAACATCACTTCCTGTAATGTCATCCGGGGTCAAAGGTTGTGTGATGTCACTTCCGCTACCCCTGGCATTTTGTTGAAATGACGTCCCTGTTGTGGTGCCAAGAAACACTATCTGGTTAAATAGCTGGGGTGACCTGACAAAAATCAACATTTGGGTGCCAGCCGGATCCCTAGAGACCATTGAATATTGAGTTAAGGCTTTTTCTAATTCGGCGTTCTGACCCCCCTCAGTCATCAAATCATCCACAATAATCATATTCACCACACTCTGCAGCAACAAATGATTGTCATTGAGACTGCAGGCATACCTTCTACAAACCACAGATGTTTCAACTGATGTTGCAAGGTGTTGTAAAGACGTTGCAAGCAACTGTAGAATCTGATAATATTATCGGGGACATGTGATATCATGGTGTGGGTGTTATCTAAACGTTTTTGGACAAGATAACTCTTGCCGCAGCTGGAAGAACCAGCTAGCATACACACAGAGGATGTTGTAGCCTGGTATCCATAATGACGGTATCCATAATGACAAATACTTGAGCATTAATAAACCAGGTACAGATATCTAAGTGCAAGCTTCTCTGGTGAGGTTAAATCACAGCAGGTGGTTAGCCTTTCAGTATTCTAGGAGTTGATAAAACAAACATTGTTGTATCTGGCGTTTAAGCAATATGTAACAAACCTACAAATAAAATGCATGGCCTTCCCTACCTCACATAGAAGCTGCAAATAAAAAACATGATACATGACACCCCTTAAAACTGTATAAAACCCATGCACTGTATATCACACAAAACATATCTTTAGAAGTTATAATAAATCATTCAGCATGTAGCAACCCATCCCATCACCTCTGTAAAAAAACAATGGGTTGCCGTTTGTCAGACACTAATGACACCTGTTCTCGAGGACTGTTGATAAGTTGAAAGAACAACTCCACTCGTCAGGGTCCCCCAGGCATTCCTCAGCCCACTGATGAATCAAACAATAACAACTCCACTCGTCGAGGCCCCTACAGGTATTCCATATGCCCTTGATGAATAAGAAAAAAAGATCATCTCCAAGCATCGGGGCCCCCAGGCAATCCAGCAGCCCTTGTGATCAACAACAAAGATGCCCCATTCTTGGGCCCTCAAAACAATGTTTCACATTCTGTAGTGCCGGTTCTTGAGATCAGAACCACTATCTGTAGCATTCCGTGATTGATATCTTGTTAGCAGCAGCTCCTCTGCTGTATAACCCCTGGCGATGATCAATCAATGGGCGCCATAACTCCCTCTATACCTTCTGCTTGCAGACAGTGACAAGGTCCAAAAACCCTGTTTTTTTCTTGAGGCATTTCAATGACACTTGTTGCTGGGGCTCCATAAACTAGCCCAAAAACCGTCCTCCATTGGCATTGGCAACCCCAGGCCTTTGTGTCTTGAAGGCTGCTGAGACCCAGCAAGGGTCTGCATGCCACACACAGTGCTGGAACAGCACAGAGACCATGATGGTTTGTCGGTCCCCAAAACACCATTCTCGGGCCCTCAAAACATCCACCTCCGAAGGCTGTTTTTCCAGAAGCAACCTGCTGTATCAAAAAGTTGCTGGCAGACATTTCTACAAAAAACTGAAAAAAATACAATCAGAATAAAACACCTTTTACACAATAAGCATCAGCATTTTTCAATGTCAACATCTTAAACCCCTATAACAACCAAGCACAAAAATGTCACAAACATCATCAAGTGTGTGAATAGGCCCAGCCTGCCAAACTATAAACTCACACTGGGCTTAATAACAGGTCTGCCGGTCTGGAAATAAGGGTGCCGGTAAGCTCACCGGCACCCCTGATTCAAGACCGGCAAACTACAGGTTTGCCTGCCGGGGCCGCTGTGCCCAACAGGTCTGACCCTGCCGGGCACAGCGATCATGTCAGGCAAAGCCGTCACGGAAGCACCGGCACTGTTAACAACGGTGCTGATGCTTCCGTGTCTCCAATCCCATAGAGTCCTATAGGACTCTATGGTAATGGGGATTAACGAAATTACCACTGCCTGACTTCCCGGCCGCCGGATTTAGAATAGCCCGGTGGCACCCGGAAGTCAGGCGCCGGTAATTCTTTATGCATCCGGCGGCAACCTGCTGGTTGCACCGGCAGGATTACCACCAGAGTTGTAATGAGGCCCACTGTCTTTTTCACAATAGTGACAATGCTAAAGTTAAAATTTTATTTTCAAATGATAGGGCACATCATCGCCGATCTAGCTCATACTTAATAAAGGCCACACTTCTACCTTACAATTACATTTTCAAAAGATAGCACTCTGGTTCACCCTGCACATGTGTCAGTTGTAGTGCTTTTTAACCAGGCCTACAGTTATAATTTTTTTTTATTTTTTTTATTGTGCTACAGTTTAAAAAACAAAAGAATATAAACCTTTCATATGATAGATATAATAAAAAGAAGACATTACAGAAGCGAACAAAAACGAATACAATAACAAGATCAATACTAACAAAAGAATATAAGCCTTTCACATCATACATGTAATAAACATTTTTTTACAGAAGCGAACAAAAACCAGTACAATAACAGGATCAATTCTAACAAAAAGTCAGATTCTGATTCAATTTCTGACCCTACAATGTACTTTATTAATTGCCAGAACAATTAGTGAATGCAATTAATTACAGAGTCTAACATTTAACATTCTCTAAATGTCCACCAGTTTTTCCAGTAACATTTTTAAGAAAGCATATGATGATAAGATCAGACTTTGTCCATTTCCCCACATCAACCTAGTCCATAACATCTCATCAGCTGTGCTGACCCCAGGAACCGTACTCTTGAGTCACTGAATGCATAACAGTCAGAGACAAAGTGCTTTAAAGTTTCAACTGTACAAGAGTCATTACAAAACCTAAATGCATGTCAGTAAGAGTCCTGTCCCATTTGCTTTTGCGTTCCAAGGTTGGAAATTGGTTTAATCAAACCCATAGGTAAACAGTCAAAATTTTTAGGCAGGGAAAAAGGAATAAATAATTCATAGTATTCTCCTTTTTTCTAAGGAATTTTGCATACTCCTCATACGAGTATACGATGACAACAGATCCATTGTCTGTGCCCAGTCATACCTAAAAAATCTCTTTTTGACCATACATGTGTTAAAAGTTAATTCTTCCCTAGAAGAGCCAACTTGTTTTAGGATTTCAGACATTTGTGATTTAAAGTCATTGATGGTAATCGCTGAATCCAAGATCTGTTCAGAGTTTGCCAAGCCCAGGGTCTTTTTCCACAACATACCCTGTGAAGAGTAGGTTCCACCTTGAGCAGGTGATATTGAACAAGTGGCTTAAGAGAGAAGCGGCACAGTTGTGAATTAATTATTTTCATCTTCGTTCACAATGGTGGGAATTCCCCTTTAAGAAACAATTTACAGCCCTCCTTAGAGTTACTATTTGATAGACTGTAACCCAGGTACCTCAGTGATTGCACTCTTTCCAAAGGATGATTTCCCACCCTCCAGTTAAATGTTTTAGGCTGCTTTTTTGTAGTAAATATCATGACCTTGGATTTCTGGCCATTCACCCATCAGTTATTATCTACAGCATATTGATGGAAAAGAGTTAGCTTCCTGTGCAGCCCAATTGGGGTTTTATCAAATAAAATAGTATCGTCTGCCAATTCTATCCACTCTACGGACACTGTACCCAGTTTAACCGGGTTTGTTACACCTCCATCCAACAGTCTATCCAGATCTGCCATGTATAGGTTGAACTTGGTGGGTCCCAAAATCAGCCCTGACGTAGCCCTACATAAGTGGGTACCAAGCCAGTTAAAGCACCCTCCCTTCTGCCATGTATAGGTTGAACAGGGTGGGTGCCAAAACATAGCCCTGATGTAGCCCTACATAAGTGGGTACCAAGCCGGTTAAAGCACCCTCCCTGCTCAACCTAACCCTTAAGGAAGTGTTGGCGTGAAACAATGCCAAAAGATGCACAGTCTTCACAGGGACCTTCCAAGTAATAAGCTTGGTCCACAAAATGTTCCTACTGTGTAAAACACGTTTGATATATCGATGGGTGCCATATACGCAGCCCCCCCCTTTTTGACAGCAGCCAATAGGTGAGCCATTGTAGTAGCACTCAGTGAGGTTTCTATTCCTGTACGAAAGCCCACCTGGTAATCTGATAGTAGGTTTAGGGAGAGAATCTGAGACTTGAGATCCCTCAGTAGTAGGGATGCAAAAATCTGGCTGGAAGCATCCAGCAGAGCGATGGCCCTAAAATGTTTAGGATCTACTCTGTTTCCTTGCTTGTGTATTGTAATTAGTATCGATTCTCTCAAGTATATGGAACCTAATGGGTGCATGTGTTTAAATAGAAATCCAAGTGGACCAAGCCAAACCTCTGGATCTTTCTTAATTAAAACAAGAGGCTCCGTGCCCTGGAGGGTTTGGCTCTACAAATAGCCCCAAGCATGTCGTCGTCCTCATACGGACAATTAAGGTGCTCATCTTTTCCATTATAAAGGGCAGAGCAATCAACTTCACCTTTTGGTGGCAGAATGTATTTGTGTCTGAGATATGCGACCCAGAAATGTTCCATTATTGAGCACTCCATTGCTGCAGCTGACCCTTTCAGTTTTCTCCCCAACAATGACCAGAATTTAGAGTTATCATCATCGACCAATGTTTTCCGTATCTCTTGATTTTCTCTAACATGAGTCTCCAGTTTCATTGACTTCAAGAGACACTTTTATTTCGCATTTATTAGCCTCTTAGCCTGGAGGTAAGCCTACCACTCCAGAGATTGAGAAGACAAAGCTCTTAGAGTCTTCCTCTTGTCTCTCTCTGCCTCACTCACCTCTTGTCAAAGGAGTATAAATGCACTTTGTTAGTACAAATATTACCCCTTTTAGTGAGATGTTTCAAGCAGTGTAACAAAGTTTGATTGGATTTAGCAGCAGAGAAACGCTCCGCAGTAGCACCTTCCCTCCACAGCAGGTAGTCTAAGATGGTAATAAAGGTCTTACAGGTCGCAGTATTCCATTTGACCATTGTTCCGCCTCTGGCAGTAGTTGCAGAAGCGATACAAGGTCATAACAGGTAATGGAAGGGGAAGAACACATTATTAATACCAGTGGAATATTATCCCTGCCAGCAGCTCACCTTTAGTCAATTGTTCTCATACCATGCCCAGTTCAGAAGATATGTAGAAATGATGAATCCATGATTCTTTAGGGCCGCTACTCCAGGTAAAAAATCCCAGATCAATGTCCTTCTCCTTGGGCAAACATATGTTTAAGTCCCAACTTACCAAGTATTGATCCCACAAAGAACCATGTGAGGCACCCTTAAAAGCGGGAGTCAGATGTTGACATCTTGGAAATTCTCCTTAGCAAATTATGCACATGTTGCATTTAGACCCCACCCCAAGATGATGAAGTGATTTTATTTCTTATTAAGCCAACCCTCAAAAAGGTCATCTAATTCATTGTGGATGTTAGACAGAGCAAGGTTTGCAGAATTCCGATATAGGTTCACAAACAAGAAGTTTACATCCAAACTAGGAAAAAAAGATTCTAATTGCTAATAAGGTGTTTACCCTTGTGGTATCCTCATTGTGAATACAGTTTAAGTTGAGGTCAACTGTGATTGCTAATCCACCCTTTGGATGTCGTGTAGTGCCTCCGGTAGCATTTATACAATAAGTGTGGTAACTCTCCAATTCAAAGGTGTTCAAGGACATTCATTCCTGTAAAATAATTATGTTTGCGGCACCCAAACAACCAACAGAGTTCCTAGTTAGTTTCTGAGAACCACAAATGTTCCAAGAGACAACCCTGAGCGGCTCCATGTAAAAGACAGTTATTCAAAGATTTAGACTTGTTGAACATCTTGATTGCAGCCTCCAACCAGGACCAGTCCTCTGATGAAGATTTTAAGCCCCTCCCCGTTCCACTCATAGCTTGAGAACCTTTGTCTCGTCAGACACTGCACAGATTTATATTAAAGCTGTTATAAAATCAAGACATAAGCTACTGTGCATAGATTCATATTAAATCTATTAAACAATATAGTGTCAGCTATATATTTAAAAGGTCAAACCAACTCCTGCTTCATCAGTGCGTCACCATGCCAAACCCTAACATTCACAGTCTCTCTCTTCACAACTCACTGTGCCCTCAACCAGGCAGCAGCGCACAGGCGTGCTCCCATCTTTATATACATTTTATATTCACTCAATATAATTTTGATATACGATTTATATTCATTTTTTTTATATCAAACTAGAAAACACTTTTTATAAAGTAATATATATTTGATATAAAATAGATAACATCTTTGATATCATTTGTATATTATATGTATATCAGGTTTATATCAAAACCATATCAAAAGGAAGGTGGGACTAAGGCCGGAAGCAGGGGGCGTCCCCACCTGTCAAAATGTTGATGTACAAAAAAGTGGGCCCCTAGTACTACTCGGTTCTAACAGTCCGCTCACAAGTGCCCCACATTATCCAGTATGGAAGTGGCACTAGGGCACATCTGTACAACCACATTGCCTGATTTTGCATTTTATGAGCTAAGAAAAGTCTATCCTTTGGCTTATAGGGTCAATGATGGAGGAACTTTGCTCACACCTCTCTATTCATAACTTGAAAGGTGGAGCCTGAATCCAGTGTCACTGCAGAGATTTCCCACAGTATGTGTTTAGTGGCACGTGGCTTCTGTGCTATTTCTGTAATGGAGGAAAAACTCTAGTTTGCATTTTTTGGGGAGTAGCATAGGTAAGTCTGTGCTGTCTGACATTTAGGATGATCCCTTCCCCCATTGCTCACTGCACAAGTTTTAGGCTGACAAATGTTTGCATGTACTTGGTTGTTCCACATATGCCATTAGTAAACCTGCCACATCACCTGCATTACTATCAAGCTCCTCCCTACTGCCAATTTACATCTATCTTGTCCATGCGTTAAATGCACAACGCATCGCACTACACTTCCTTTCATGCTAAATAAACCGGCAGCACATAATGCTGAGCAAAGTTACACCACAGCCCACTCAATCTGAATCTGTCCATTTCTGATAATACATAATATACCCAATTAGGACACGCAAAGCACACATGGTTACGTAAGAACAATGACCGTCTGACTCCCACTATATCCATTGTATGTAAGGTACAGCCTAGCCATTCCAGGTGCTGCCACCTAATGCCATGTGCAGCCTCAAATTTCACAGTACTGCCAGCTTACATCAAGTTACGCTCCCTGTGTGCGGTCTACCTCCCCATGCCCAGGTGCTGACATCATATGCCATGCATAGCTACAAATGCCTCACTACTGCCATCCTGTCAAATAAAGCCTCAAACAACATGGGGGGGGGAGAGTGGAAGAGAAATATAGTTTGGGTGGTGGAGGACAACAATGATGGGTAAGGGGGGCTGTGTTTTTTCTCTCCTGCTACCACGCCAGTGCACTCCCATTATCTACTAGGGTGTTGTGCCTCACCCTACAGAGTAACAGTTGAGGGATTGGGCATGCCGCTGAGACAGGAGATTGGGAGCCCTTTTCCATGTATCTTCTCGCACCACCCTCGCTTGCAAGTAGGACTGATTGCAAGGAATGTTGCCGCACATGAAATCGAGCTAAGGTAGGCCTGCTCCACCATGTAGTGTCCTTATAGCAGTGGCGTATACCTCCTTCCTCTCCCATCAAGATCCCAGACTGTGTTGATCCTTTCTTCCCTCTGCAGTTCAGAGGGGTGGATACTACTGCACCTCTTGTCAATCCCCACTCCTCCTAGCTCCAAATAAAAGGCAGCTAGGAGGAGAATGATAAAGGGTGTTTATTCTATCCCTTTGTTGTCCCCCTACTCCCCCTGACTCTTAGCAACCTCTTATTGGAATCATGGAGGGACAACACAAGGTGTGGGAAGCACAGAAAGTGACACTGACACACATCACGACGTCTGAATGCTGCCTCTTTATTTTTCTGGGCCCAGGTCTCTGTCCACAGAGGTCTCAAGGTTAGCACCAAGGTTACCGAAAGAAGCCGGGATTATAAACTGATAATCTGTGAGCCTAATTCCGTACTGGCAGGATTCTGAAAATAGCACAGTTAGCTCTCCTATTTCCCTGGATATGTATGTATTTGATGTTCAGTATGTACTCCAAAAAGCCGCTCAAGAGACATTCTAGGTACAGCCTGCCATACCTTGTTATAAGAGACCGTTTTTTTGAAAGCTGATCAGATGGGTCTGCTTCTTTTTGTATATTACAGGAAAACAGAGACAAATTCCAAAAGGGTTATCATGTTAAATTCCGACCTGCTCTAAAGAGGTAAGTAGGCAGTTCAAATTAGCAGGTGAGCGTTAGTGGCAGTGAGTAGCTTGGTCGATATAAGCAAGGAACCTCACATGGTATTTTGCATTAGTCAAGTTGAGGGTAAATATATGTGCATGTTTGTCTTACAGAATAGGTAGACAGAGGACATGACTTTGTGCAACATCAAATTCATATTTTGTTTTATTGGCTCATGCTAACTTGGCATACATCTTGGAAAGAAGCCTTTCATGCACATCAATTCTTCCATTTTTTTTCTGCATGTAAGTACACCTGTCCCTGGAAGCACAACTCCCTCATGATTCCACATCTCGTATTCCAAGTGGCACTGTATGCAGACTCACTGAGAATTGACAATCATCACCAGTTATGACCCTGAATCCCAATTAGACCCCGGCTTGCATGTTTTTAAAGAACACTAGACTACCATTTACATAATGCAAATCCAAGATATCTGGAAACTAATCCAGAAGCTATCTTGGACTTTGAATAACATGCCCACAGGTTTCATGATGAAAGGAAACACCCTAGTTAGCATATTTCAATTGACTGCAATACTCAGAATGCCATGGCAATTACTGTTATTTTGTTTAGATACATAAACTCCTGGATTTCATCAACACTGGCTCGTCTCTCAAAGTCTAGCCAGAGATTGCAATTAACCACTCCTGTGACTACCTATGTGCACCCAAGTCTTAGGAATCTATGTTGGACTTGCTCCCTGCTGCCACTTACTAATTTAAGCTGCAAGACCCTGAGGATCCTCCCTTTAGTGCTTTCATTTCTGAACCTCTTTCAACTGGAACCCATTCGTAGTTGCTCCGTGCTTTGCTGGTCATTCTGTTTTATGCCTTGCCAGTTATTTTCTCCTGCTCTTGTACAGCCTTGTTACACTTTCTCCAGCCTACTTTGGAGACCCTGCCCTTCCCTCTCTGCCTCCATCCAGTCACTTTGATTGTTTCCCCTGTGCTCTGTCCCTACAGCATTTAGCCCCATCTCTCCATGCTGTGTGCCTGAAGCAACCTGAACCATTTTATTGTGCTCTGTCCTTGAAATCCTCATTGTCTCCCCCTTACTATGTTCTTACAGTCTCAGTTCCTGTTCTTTTTGCTTTGGTCTTGTAGTCTCAACACCAGCTCTCTGTTCTGCTTTTTTCCTAATCGCTCATCTCTATATACCTTGTATAGTCAGACTTTATTTGTCTTGCTTCTGTTTGCGTATTTCCCTTTAGATCTCGGACTAAGTCCTATGCCCATGTTTTCTCTAGTCCATATTTTTCCTGTCCTATTCTACATCTTGCTTCAGTTACTCAGATTGAGTCCCTTGCTATTGTTTGTCAGTTACCCCATTGTAGCACATTGACATAGTTACCTTGTTCTAGTCCCTTACCACACTTACCGCGTAATTCTAGTCCCTTGATACAGTCTCCTGATTTTAGTGCCTTGCTATACATCTCTTCATTTGTAGTTCCCCCATTCCTGTTGTGAATCCTTGTTGGCTTGACCCTGCCATCTCTTGGTCACCTGCCTTATTTCCCTCTTGGGCACTTATCGTCTGGCAAATGCTCTATGGTGTCCTCACCTGACCACTGTGTACTCTTTTGTCCAGGTAATACCCTGGGAGACAACCTCAGTCCCTCCCTTTGTCTTGTATTCCATAGTGTATTTAATGTATCAGTGTGTGAATTGCTGCATTCACAGAAGGTATCCACTGTTTTCTGATTGTACCCATATAGGCTTATCTCATGTAAGAGCATTGCTCTTTTGTGACTTAGGGTCCACCCTTGTTGCCCCTCTTGCATGTGCTTACAGGGTGAGTATCTGCTAGAGTAGCCTGCAAAGCGTCATTGAGCTACCATTGTTTCCATGGGTAGTCTTAAGTCCAACTTGTGTACACCCCTAGTGGGAATTCTGTTTGTTCATCTAGTAGGTGAGTTAAATCCTCTCCTGTTCACTATCTTGGTCTACACCTTTCTCCATTGTTCTTAGTTGCATTTTCTGTTCTTCTTTCATGGTCTCTACCCTGTTGTATGCTCATTGTCTGTACTTTTGCATCAGCTTTGCAATTCTCAAACCTAAACACAATGTATTGAATGCTATTGTATTTGTTATTTATATAGTGCCCTTCCCCCATTTGTATGGCCTCAATACGCTTTGTGGTTGGAACGCCCTCGGTGAACGCAGTCCATGTGTGTGAGATTCTAGGAGTTTAAATTAGATATTTCTTGTGGGGATGAGGGCAGGACGATTGGTGATGGGGGAGGATGATAGGGGAGGATGAAGGTTTGTTACGGAGTGCCTCTGTGAAAGCCGCCATCATCCGTGAGGTATTGGTGGGGTATGAGTGTTGTATTTCTCGGAGGATGCAAGTTCATTACAGTGTGCCTCTGCGAACGCTGCCTGCATCCCTGGCCAACCGGTTGCAAGCGGTAATTACCTCTCTATGCCACATAAATCAACACGTATGAATTTGCGGCGCCTCCACCTACTACTGGAAAGGGCCCCTATCATAGACAAACCGCTTGCACTACTTACTATAGATTTTGAGAAGGCGTTCGACTCGGTTCGTTGGGACAGCCTCTGGGAAACTATGCGAAGAATGGGATTCGGGGACAACTTCCTGGGATGGGTACAACTTCTCTACACAGATCCACAAGCAGAGGTGAAGGTAAATGGGTGGCCCTCTGAGCTTTTCCCCCTGGGCAAGGGCACACGGCAGGGATGCCCCTTGTCCCCCCCCTTCTCTTCGCCCTCGCGATAGAGACACTCGCCCTGTGGCTCCGCCAGAGCAAGGACTGGTTGGGATTCAGGTGGCCGGAGGGGCACGAAGACAGGGCGTCTTTGTATGCAGATGATCTCTTGGTATACGAACCTGCCCCATAGTAACGCAAATGCTCATCCGATACGGTGAATTCAGTGGGCTGAGAATCAACTGGGACAAATCTTTCCTTTTCCCGGTAAAGGGCGGTACACAGGCCATCCCCCAGGAATGCCCATACAAGGTGGAACCAAGGGGCTTCCGGTATCTTGGGATTTGGATATCGGAGGACCTGACGCCCTACGCAGCCCATAACCTCCAGCCGATAATGGACCGTTTTAAAGACGATGTCAGTCAATGGAGGCTTCTCCCCCTGACACTAATGGGTAGAGCCGCCCTCTTTAAGATGATTACCGTGCCCAGATTCCTCTATGTACTACAAAACGCACCACAGGAGATTCAGGATGCCAAATTTGACCGCCTTGACTCCCTCCTTAGAGAACTCATATGGGGAGGGGGACAGCCTCGTATTGCACTGGCTACACTCCAGAGATCAGTTTGGGAGTGGGGTATCGGCGTGCCCTGCCTCCGAGCTTACTACTGGGCCTCCCAGCTGGCGGTGGTTAACGAATTACTACACGGGGACAGGGAACTCCCGCACATAAAGGCAGAAATTGCAGCCATCCACGACACTGACCCATTACACCTGCTCTACCAGCCCCTCCACAGACCCCCACCCCAAACAATGGCAGCACATGTCTCAAGGGTCTGGAGACGGGCCCACGCCTATGTGGGATGGAAAGACAAGATCACCACGGCACAACCCCTGTGGCACAATAGTAACCTGGCCGAATTGGGGAAACTCAGTCCATGGCCCAAATGGGAGGAGGCTGGAATCACACAGATCGGGGATGTCCTGATAGATGGGGGAAATCGCCTCCTTTGCCGCACTGCAGCAGAAATTCCAGCTCCCAGCAACCGACCGCTATCACCATACTCAATTGACTCACGCCCTACGGACACACATCCAGTTGGACCCTGATATTCCCGAGTACACACCCATAGAACGCAATATACTTCCAACACATATCCCTACTAGAGTCACTTCTATATTATACAATGCCATGTCCTCCTTTGCTACTCCGGAACTTCCTCGTCTTAAATCCAAATGGGAGGACGATGTGGGAGCCATAGACCCGGAAGACTGGATCCAGATCCTAATGCATCCCAGGGAGATTGCTATCTCCTCCAGACTCCGCTTGGTCCAACTAAAAATCCTCCACAGAATATACTACCCAAGAACTATGATGCACAGCTGGAAATGAGCCCCAAACCCGAACTGCCTCCGATGTGGGGGAGAGGTTGGTACATTCATACACATCCTCTGGGAATGTCCGCGGATCCAGACTTTCTGGGGGAAATGCTGCAATGAACTATCCAGGGTGCTATTCCGCAATATAACACTGGACCCGAACGTGGTGGTGTTGGGTTCTCCCGGCGAGAACACTACTGATAAATGGGAAGGACTGCTCCTATCCACGGCCGCAGGACTGATGAAGCGGAACATTGCACAAAAATGGGGAGCCCCCAGAGTCCCCAACATTGGAACAATGGACAGACAATATGAACACACTTGCAATGTTAGAGCACAGAGTTTATAAAGCAAGAGGCTGCCCTACCAAAGCTTGGGTCGAGAGGGAATCCCAGTAACTTCATGATGCCCTAAGACACAAGACTAAATTGTAGATGGAATGGGCGACAAATGGAGACCAATTGACTCTTACCATGCCTTCACTTACTGATTTGTTCCTTAAATGTGTATGTTTTGATCTTGTTTTTCTTTTGGTTCTCGTTGATTGTGTTGTTGTTTAAATTCAATAAAATGCAATATAAAAAAAAAAACACACGCACATGCACAAATACGTCCGTCACACGAAAGCAGGCGGAAGTGCCTCCGCGCAGCATAAAAGTGCGCGCAAACAACAAACAAGCATATACAGCTACGATGAATGTCCCATTCCTCGCAGCAGTGATCGTGGGACACCGCAGCAGGAGGAGAATAGCCAGGCCCCGCATTTTTATTACCAGGACCAGCCTTTTCGGGGATGCCTGATGACCAGGTCTATGGCAGGTATAGGTATCCACCTCATATCATCCTAGACCTGGTCACTGAGTGGGAGAATGAACTCACATCACCCACCCTGTGCTCCCATGCATTGAGCCCCTTAGAGAAGGGGATCAATGTACTGCATTTTTTGGCCACTGGGTCATTTCAGTGGACAACTTCCATAGTGGGGGGCGTCTCACAGCCCACGCAGTCACGTTGCCTACACCAGGTGTTGGCAATCATCACTGCGCACCCCTCAGTCCACAGGCACATTTATAGGCCCAGAGCACCTGCAGAAAGAGTGGACATGGTCCTGTACTTCTACAGGGTGGCACACTTCCCCAAAGTGCTTTGTGCCATAGATTGCACCCATGTGGCCCTTCGTCCACCTAGGGCCACTGAAAACATCAACCGTAACCGCAAGCACTGGCATTCCATGAACGTGCAGGTTGTATGCGATGCAATCCTCACCTCTGTCCATGAAAACTATCCAGGGTCCACCCATGACAGTTTCATATACAGAATGTCTGCCCTGATCCGGGGCCCTGGAAGCTGGGTAGCATGGCTACATATAGCTCATAGGCTAGTACAAATATACATGCATGCATGTCACACACAGACAAATACACAAACCCAACTAATGACAACCATCATCACCTCCCCAGGGGACAGTGCCTACCCTCTGGGCACCCACATGATGATTCCAATACGGAACCCCACCACACCCCCCCAGGTAAGATAAAACGCAGCCCTTATTGCAACCAGGGCCATAGTGGTGCGCACATTCAGAGTGCTCAAGTCACGCCTACGCACCCTTGACCGCTCTGGCGGCCAGCTACTACATGCACCCCCATAGTGTGCAGGATCATTGTGGCAGCATGTGCTCTGCACAACATCGCAACACGGCGGGGCGTACCGGTGGACATGGTGGTGCCCCCACATCCCCAACCACATGCACAGGCGCTGCTCATGGGAGGGGAAAGGGTACGTGGCGAGGCAGCCCAGGCCCAGCTTGTGGCCACATTTTACACCTAAACTCCCACCCCTGCGGAGTGCACACAGGCCTGGCACATACCAGGTGATAATCGATGATGACAAAGAGACAGTCAACTGTCACAACCTTAACACCCTGAAAATATTTTCACGGAAGTGCTACATTGTGTGCATCCCTAGCTACTTAAACTTAACCAAAAGGAACACATGCAAAGTGCATATCCCAGCACCCCACTGCAAAACAGGCCATGTAAATCACTGGTATGTCACCCAGACCCTCCCAACACCCATGAACCCTGTCCTCCATGCCATGGCATGCAACAGCTGAACAGCCAACCAAATGCACAACACATGACACAATCGTCATTAAGTGCAACGTGAGAAATGTAAACAGGCATGAGACATTCACACCTGACATGGGACCTGATGAACTCACTTGGCAAAAATCTCCCACACATACAAAGGGGATCATTATTAGTATGGCGGTACGCCATAGACGGTGCTGGTACGTCACTGGCACGGTCCATACCATACCGCCATATTACGAGTAACCCTGGCAGGTGGTGGGCTGTGTGGTGGATACCACAGCTGCACCTGCAGCTACCACTACCGGTGGGCCCGTGTCAGCACATGTTACTTACTGTCGGGTCGCAAGGGTGCCAGGGTCGGATGCAACAGCAGCATCACCTGGAGCCGCAGGGGGTGGTGGCATGGCTGCACCAGCATGTGGCTGGACATCTTGCCCCTGTGGTGCACCCCTGCCTCTTCCCGCTCTATGGCCACCCTGACCACCCTGGACTCCACGTACTCCCTGGTCACCCCCGTCCACATGCCCAACCACTCCCAACACTGGCAAGACACGCAGCTGAGCCCCCCATAACCTTTGGTGGCCTCACAACCATGGCACGGATGTAACAATGCCAATGGGAGCTGCACTGAACAGTTGTCCTGGTCAATTGGGGTGAAGGGGGCAGGGTATGTGATGGTAGATGCACCCCTGTGCTCCTGCAAGGCTGCCTGTGGACCCTGGGGATAAATGACATTCACGCAACGCTCAGGCACCCCAAAAATACAAGAAAAACATAGGGGCATTATGATACCCTCTTCAGATCATCGTGCACCGACAAGGAAGGATGGAAGAGGATCTGGAAGGACATAGTTGGTGCCATCAATGTGGAGGGGGTGGCACCCCGCGACATCAAACACGTCGAGAAGCGCTGGGAGGACTACAAGTCCAGGACCATAAAGAAAGCCCAGCGCCTCTTGGACGCAGCGGATGCAGTGGGGCGCCGGGTCCACCTTACCACCCAGCAGATGAGGGTCCTGGAGCGCATTCGCCCAGTGCTTCATCACCAGATCCTCAGGATTCAGGCCCGTCTGGAGTTGAGCAGTAAGTGCCCATGCATTCTCGTTTTAAACAGTGCATGTTGCAGTGTGCTGGTAGTTAGCTACTTGGCTGTATGTGTGACATGGGTCACGTATGGATGTGTGTGTGCAGGGACATGATGGTGCTGCATGTGAGTCCAGTCAGGCGTGACCAACATGGATGGTGTATGTGTTAAAATGCATCATGCGGAATGCACACATGTATGCATGCCTGTGTCTCTACTTGGACATGTTTGGGGGTGTGAGAGATGGGTTCTGCTGTCATGGTGTACATGTCCATTGTGTCTGAGTAATGTGTGAGTGACTGCTCAATGCCATGGATGCATGACACATGTCCGTGACGATGTGTGATTCACTGATACAGCCTAGTCATCCTTGTATCCACTATGTCTGGGGGTATACAGGGCCAGATGCATGACCCTCCAGTGATGTGTGTGCATATGATCAGCATGTCCCATGATGCATGTGAGTTTCAGCCCACCATTGGATGTTTCTACGGTGCCTTGGACATGGATGCAAATGTTTGTTGCATGTGCCATGCCTGTTCCTGCATGAGTGTTGCCTGCACTGACCCATGTGTTGTGTAGGGACATGATGGAAGTGACGTTTGACAGTGCCACTCATGTGCTATGGCTTTCTGTCTAGGGCACTATTGTACAGTATCCTGATGCTTGTGTTCAATGTCTCCCTTTACACAGTGGTGAGTGAAGAAGAGGGCGGAGACTGTGCAGGAAAGCGGCAGGGATGCCTCAACAGGCCGGCGACGCAAGGCCCAGTCACCCTCCCAGGAAATTCCATCATTCGGGAGCGAGGGTACTGGTGCTGCGTCCGCCACTAAGGCTGCAGCGGAAGGGGTGGGTGAGCCCCCACAGGGGCTTGCGACAGCGGAAGATGGTGCAGAGCCATCCAGGTTGGTGGTGTGTACGGAGGAAGAGGAGGCCGCTACAGAGCCACACATGGGGCCTGGTGGGGGTGGTACCACTGGTGCAAGTGGTGCAGTCCAGAGGCAGAGGCAGGAGGCAGCACAGGTCGCCGCGGAGGGGCCTGTGCATGTCACTGTCCCAGACATTGTGACTGCATCACCATGCACCAGCAGGGATGCCCCGTCCCAGGCCCGTCCACAGGTAGGGGGGAGGTCCACATCATCTGGCACTCCTCTACCTGTGGACGTGGGGACCCGTGACAGGATTGAGTCCGTACTGATTGGTGTTGCGTTGCGCACACGTGACATTCGTGATGACGTGCGTGCTTCCTGTGGGGACCACGCATGTCATCACGAAGAGATGTGTGCCAACGTGGCCCATTTGGGAGGGATCATGTTCAGGGGTTTCCTCCATGTGTCGGCCAGGCTTGCAGCCCTCTCCTCCTCTGTGCACACTATACGCCAGTCGTTCTCTGTGCCGTCTTCCGGCCCAGATGCCATCAGGGCCCCCTGTGGACCTCCCCCAACCAACGCAGCCAACCTGGTGGAGATCCCATCCCTGCCACAGTCCGGAGTCGGAGCACCAGCACAGGTGGTCACCCCAGCAACTGGACACCTGGCAACGGATGATGTGCAGGCATATACTAGCAGGGCACCTGCATGATGGCCCCGGATTTTGCAATCTACCTGGAGGCAGTCGTGGCGGCGGCGGCGACAGGCAGCAGAAAGGCGGTGACAGGCTCGGCGTAGGAGGCATGTGGCCTCGGGGCCCTCTACATCATCGTGGCAGGCATCGGCCGGCGGGCAGGAGGACCCAGGATTGGGAGTGTCATCCGTGTGGCAGCGGTTGGGCCAGCAAATAGATGCAGAGCGGCGGCGGAGAGAGCACGGCTCACAATGGTCAGGGCGGAGAACTCCATGCACAGGGCTTTGAGGCAGGCTGAGTGCCTCGAGGCACCTCGCAGGAAGTTGGAGGAGGCCATGGCTGCATCCCTGCGAGACCTCGAGGGTAAGGAAGAGGCCCGCCTCCGGAACATCGACGTGGAGTTCGATGATGCCCTGGCCCAGGCCATCAAAAGGTGAGCCATCGGACTTGCCCACCGCCTTTGTATATAGTTATTTAGGTTTAGGTTTCATTTGGTTTTTATTATTATTTGGAGTTTGCAGACTTTGCTCCACTTTTTGTATATAGTTGTATTTCAGATAGGGTTTTAGGTAGGTTTCCTTTTGTTTTGGGATCATGGACCCTTCTGACCTTCATTGTAAATAGTACCAGACATGTACATACTTTCGTTATTACATCATCCCATGGAGCAATGGTTTTTTGTGCTTTTGATTTTTTCTTTACTTTCTATGGAATTGCATTAATTGTTTTCTTCATTCGCATGTGTGATTTTCATTATGTCATTTTGTTTACTTTTTAATACATTTCTTATTTCTTCATTATTTGGTGTGGTCTACTCTGATTGGTTTTGTGCATGTTTCTATGATCATTGCCTCAGTCATGTGTTGCCACTGCGTGGCTCTGTTGGACATTTATTCATGGCCATTCTGGTTGTTTTCAGACTCTTATGGCATGGGTAATTTAGTAGGGAGTGGGTGCAGTGGATGGTTGCGTGCTTGTACTGGGGGACGGGGGATTTGGGTTGGCATTAGGGCCATGGGTCTGTTTTGTTATGACGTGGTGTTTGGTAGGACATGTGTCGGGGCCTGCTGGCAGGTGCCCGTCAATGGGGGTGGGGTGGGGGGATGTGTCGGCGACTGCTGGCAGGTGCCCGTCAATGGGAGGGGCATGAGTTAGGGCCTGCTGGAAGGTACCCGTCAATGGGGTTGGGGGGACATGAGTCGGGGCCTGCTGGCAGGTGCCCATCAATGGGGGGTACGGGGTGGGGGACATGAGTCGGGCCTGCTGGCAGGTGCCCGTCAATGGGGGTGGGGTGGGGGGCATGAGTTGGGGCCTGCTGGCAGGTGCCCGTCAATGGGGGACATGAGTCGGGGCCTGCTGGCAGGTTCCTGTCAATGGGGGTGGGTGGGGGGACATGTGTCGGGGGCTTCCAGGTGCATGGTGCCATGGTGGCTGGCTGGGGCTGGACAGAGTGCGGGCTCCCAAGTGCATGGTGCCATGTGGCCTGCCTGCGGGCATAGGGAGGGTGAATAGCCTGCCTGTGGGGCATGGTCAGGGTGGATGGGCTGCCTGCGGGGCATGGTCAGAGTGGATGGGCTGCCTGAAGTGCATGTTGTGGGTGGATGGGCTGCCTGCGGGGCATGGGGAGGGTGGATGGCCTGCCTGCGGGGCATGGTCAGGGTGGATGGTCTGCCTGCGGGGCATGGTTAGAGTGGATGGGCTGCCTGCGGGCCATGGTCAGGGTGGATGGGCTGCCTGCGGGGTGTGGGGAGGGTGGATGGGCTGCCTGCGGGGCATGGGGAGGGGTGTAGGGTGGACCCCTGTGGCGTTCAGGGGGTGCATGTGGCTTCTCACCACACTGCTGAGTGAATCAGTACAGGAGTGAGAATTACACACGATTTCGCTTGTGGGAGCGTGGTACGCGTATTCCAAGGGGTGCGCAGGAAGTTTTACATGCGATTTCACTGGCGCGAGCTGGGTACGTGTATTCTGAGGTGGTGCGCGGGGAGTTTTATATGCGATTTCGCTGGCGCGAGCGCGGTATGCGTATTCCAAGGAGTGCGTGGGGAGTATTACACACTATTTCGCTGGTGCGGAGGGCTGTGTGGAGTTTTTAGCACGTTTTCGTGGTTAGGGGGCTGTATGCTGGTCCACTGGCCTTTGCGCCATGTAGGGAATTTGTGCGATGTTTTCGGCGCACAGGGCGGGGATGGGGGCGTAACTGACGCTGCTGCAGGGTTGCTGCGCCACTCTACTCCACGGCTGGTTATGGATGTAAGTATCCATGAATATGCTGTGCGTGTAAATGGGTTTTGGCGCACTCAGCTAGCGCACGCTGGCGCACGCTCCCTCTCTGCACTGCCCACGTGTGCTGCTTCTGCGCTAAATTGTATGAATTACCCCCTTTGTCTCAAAAGCCTGCTGTGTATTGAGACAATCTTGGTTAGTTGGCGAATGGGACGAGGATGAGCTTCTAATTTTTCTAAGGCTTTGATGATTTCAAATAATTTCCTTGGATTATTGTTGGTCTCCTGAACCTGTCCATTATAAAAGTTCTTTTTGACATCACAGATAGCAGTTTTATATATTTTATCTAGAACTTTCCAGTTGGATCTATTTATTTCTGTGGGATTTGTGAGCCATGTTCTCTCCACATTTCTTTTCTCCTTCTTCATTAGTTGGAGTTCTTGTGTGTACCATTTTTGATGGGTAGTATTTTCTCTGACTAATTTATTTTTGATTGGTCCAACTTTGTCTAACATAGAGCCTATGGTGTGATTAAAGACATCCGCCAGGATTGTTGTCAGACCTGAGTCTGTAGTAGAGGCCATGATATGGTTCAAGCATTCTTTTTGGTCGAAAGCTGTAACTTTTTTTAGGTTCCTGTTTTTAATCAACTTGGCTGGATTATTTCCTTTTAGAGGGGGATTTTGTAGGAGAATTTGAAAGAATTTGGGATAGTGGTCTGACCAGATACAAGGTCTTGTGTTTTTAATATGTGAAGTCAGGTTCCTGAGCACTACCCAATCAAGGATATGACCTTTAACATGGGTTGGTGAGTTACTAATGACATGGTAGTCTATATTATTCAGGGCAGCTTCTAATATCGTGGCTTCTTTGTTGGAGCAGTAATTGTGCCACTGATTAAAATCTACAACCAATAAAGTAAAGCAATTTGGGCCATGCAGTCTTTTGAGGATCTTTTACTGCCACCACATTTGAATGGGTGTGGTGTGTACCGACATTCAATCTTCCTCTGGGTATGCTGTTTCATGAGGACTTCTCGTGGTATAAAGTCTTTCGGATTTGCTCCTCTCCAGTGATCTGTACCTTCTTTGTCATGTTGCTTCTTCTCTTCATCTCTTTATTTTTATTTCATCATCCTGAATGCCCTGGGCCACTGGTACCTTCATGATTCTAGGGTTTATTTGGTAGGCTATCATGACCTCAGCTGGTGCCTTTCCAGTGGCCTGATGCAGCGTGTTCATGTAGTCTTTTAACATTCTGCAGAGTGCTTGGTGTGGGGACATGCCCTCGATATTTGCTTTGTGAAGGGTTTTCTTTATTGACAACACAAATCTTTTGGCCATCCCATTGACTTGGGGCCATCTTGGTGTTATTTTATGATGATTAAAACCCATGAATGTTATACTTATCCCCATATCGAGGAGAATATGCTCGAACAGATCCAGTGTCTTGCAGTTCTTCGATACATCTCACATGCCGTTGTTGGCTTGGCGTATTAACAGGCTGTGGGTTTCCTCAGCTTAGTGGGGTTTGGTAGGCTCTGTTCTCTGTCTCTATGTTGACAAGGGTCTTTTTCTTGGTGTGGGGAATGGTCTCCCTCCTTGACATAGAGTTTGAAAATGACCCTCTCTTCCACAGTTTGAACATTGTTGGGTGAGTGGCAGCGTGCAGGAAGCTCATTCCACATCGGCAACACTGTCTCTGTGCGCTGATTTTTTGATGGTTGGGGAATGACCTGTGAATTGTGTACTGTCTACTTGCCTCTGTTTGCATGACTGCTACTGCCTCGCTTTTATCCGTTTTATGAGATGACGTGCTTTCCATGGATGCCGCTTGTATGTCTACTCTTTCATAGATCCTGGCTAATTCTTTGACCTCATCAATGGGAAGGGTTTTTTGAGGAGTTATTTCCTGAAATTCGAGGAGATACATCCTTTGATTACTCGGAGCATGATGGTCTCATCATCAGAGAATTGAGGAATCTGGCAGTGCAGCAGTTTCTGGCATAGACGTGTTATGAATTTGTCAATGGATTCTTGGGGTTGTTGGGTGCACTGATTGAATACGTGCCGTTTATAATCTCTATTGGGTTGGATGACAAGCTTTTTCTTTAGGGCGTCAATCAATGTTGCGTAGGTGTTTCTTTCCCCCATGGGGATTGTTTAAATGTATTATTTTATTTCCTTCCCAGCTAAGCATGCCACCAAATATGTCAAAACCAAATAGCACTTCTTGCCCAATCCCTTGACTGGTTTCCAGTTTTATGGACTCACAGAATTAACCTGGTCTGAATAATGTGTTCATCCCTCTCTCCTCCAACCATCAGTCGTATTGCTTATGTTGAGAATCTTTTGCATACGTAACTGCTGTGTTTCTGTGAAATTTCACTGGGTCTCATGTTCGTTGTGGAGTAGAGTACACATTATGCATAAAAATGCGTGCATACAAATGATATGCATGATTTTTACTCGAGTCCACATTTTCATACATTTGCATGGTGGAGACAGGTCAAGGAACCGGATGATGATTTATGTCAGCCCATCTTTTCTGCCATAATGCAAAAGCATTTATCCCGGCCTGACATTGTCAGGTTGGTGTAAATACTTTTGGTTCCAATGGAATCGACTAGCGTTTTAGAGCAGCAAAAAGTACATAGATTTCATAGACATCCATTGTAAATGCTGCCTGCATACGTGGCAGGTGGCATTTACTCTGTTTGCGCTGCCTAATGCAAAAGTACGGTGTTAAGATAATGTCACTTGCTCTTCATATCTACTTTTTACTCTTTGTTGTGCAAATGAGGAAAATTGAATGGAGGGTACCGGGTTGCAACTAAGTGCAAATGCACAGTTCTCTTCTGTGCAATTTTATGGCCGAGTGGAACATTTCCTAAGCTGTCTTTCCCTAGTGCTTAGATGGAATGGAAGTTTTGCTTATGCTGATGGATGCCCTGTAAGAAGCCACACAAAGAAATCACCCATTCTTGGCGTCTCAAACACCCTTCCCACAGTGCTCTGCTGCACTAGCAATTCTGGTCAGATTGAAACAAGTGTCCCTAACTCTGGCAAAATGTGTCAGCTGGTTTGCAAAACCTCAAACATCTGCACCATAGGCGATTGGTAGGCAGCATAATGTCGAAATCTAGGTTATTGCATTGTAATGTGTGCAGGATTCAATGTAAAATGGTGTTCAGCTTGAAAATAACACAGAACTTCTTGACCTGCCTCATCATTGGCTTTCACAGAAGTGACTATGTCACCAGAGCTATTTAATAACAAAAGACGCTTCAGACCACACAGTACATTGAAATAAAGATCATATGACTCATATGATTGACTCATAAATCCATCAATAGACATGCACTCCACTACCATTCTGAACCTTTACTGCTCTACCAGTTCCTCAGATGCCTAGGTTTAGGGTTCTACAACGTTATGACCTCCCCCTAGCCAAAATAAACTCAATATGGAGGAAGGTTGCTCCACCATCAGGGATCCTTGCCAGGAACTCTAGTCTGCTATGTATTCTTCTTGAACCAGGCCCTATAAAATTCACTGAAGAACCTCTTGGTCCTTGCTGCTTATGGTTCTTAGTGAGAGTGCGGTGAGCGATGTCAATTTCCACACACTGTAGTTTACTTGGATTATGCTTTCAGAGTAGCATATTCTGATTCAGAATTGGCAGAAACAAGTGATATTGAGTTTGCAACTCAAGGAAAAGGGGGATTGCAAATATGGGTCAATAGAGCAAGTGCATGTGAGGTGCATAACTCAGGTAGCATTCCATGGTAGTCACGGTAGTCAGGTGTGGGAGAGGGATGGAACCTTTTTACAGCGGCAGAGTTCAGGGAAGTAGAGTGGAGAACGGGTTTGCAGTCAGTTTGATACAGGGAAGTGTTGTCTGAACAGCTGAGCTTTATATTCCTGTCTGGGATGGACCTACCTTTATCACCATTAAACTATTATTTCAGCTTATTTCTGCTACTAACTACATTGACATCTTATTTAATGCCACTGTGCTCCACTAGTTTTCACTGACCTCTTTCCCCTTTTTTCCCTTTGGTCTGGGGTCATTGAGGCCTGTTTTGGTTACAATGATTGCTTGGAAACCCTTGTTGGTGAAGCACCCATTGGATAGGAGGTCTATGTAATTTACCATAAAGCTCCCCAGAGGCGTTGCTACAGGTTTGATAGGGAGGCTATAGCCCCTGGCCCCTTGGCTGTAGCTCTGGATAGAATCTCAGGCGCTACAACCAAAAGTCTAGCTAGCCCAGAGTCCCGACAGTCCCGACATTAGTGTAGCCCCAGATCTTTTCCAGACCTAGCAACCCCCCTGAAGCTCCCGCTTAACGCCATGTTGAGGAATAATAGGCACATTCTGACTAATGAAGCCAAACTCCTCACTAACCTACTCAAAGGAAAAATAATGGGAGGGGAAATTCAAGCTGTTGTATTAGCTAGATAGAGGTTTATATGTACTCTTTTTCCATATTATTGTCATATCCTTAGTCGACAACCAGTGGTGTAGACAGGGCCTGGCAAAGGGGACATTGCCCACCCTCAATGACCCAGGTCCGAACCTGCCAGTCTGGCCACTGCTAATCTGTGTTCAGAACTGTCCCTGACAGCTGATGATATGCATATTTGCTTGATTAATGTGCAAAACATGTGTTAGACTTAAGTAGAACTGGCCATGTTATGCATGTTGTGCATGCACAAAGCCAAGCTACATGCCTGGTTTAAAAGATGGCAAAAAGTGCATAACTTCATCAAAAAGTTCTTTGCTTACGTCCTGAAAGTAGCACATCTCATTGGGCAGGATTTCACGTTGTCCCATGCCAGGTGTGGAATTATCAACCATGCTTGCCTCATGGGTTCGCATCATATTGCATTCTTCTACTTGTAATCCTGTATTCATAAACTCTACCTGAATGCAAAATGATACGTGCTTATAATAACGCGACTTAGAGGATATGCGCATGAGGTCTCTGTTTCAGCATATTTTTCCAGAACAAGAGGGTGAATGAAGTAGTGTAGCGTTCGAATTTTTGGCATGCCTATTACTGCTGTGTGTTCGCAGAGAAAACATGTACCTAAGTACATACGTACGTGCACACTTCATATAGTGTGAAATTAGCGATCAAGCAACACCTTGCTGTGCAAGTGGGGGGCAATGCACTCTTGGGTGAGCCATTTATAGGAGACAGCCTTTAATAGGTTAATCTTATGGGGCCTGGAACACATATCTGTATAGCTCCTGAGATATTTGTCAAACCTACATCAATATCTTCGAATTCTGGTCCTTTCTGCCTTTCATCCTTACACAGTAGATCAAATGAGCACCCCTTCTATGGCTAACATCAGTTATTCAAACCACAATGAAGATAGACTAAAAAATGCTTAAACTTTTGTCTGGCTGTGGGACTGCAAATCCAATGAGATAGTTATTTTTCCCCTCCAGGTGTGGAGACCTGATGCCCTAGGCCCACCTATATATGATGAAAGCCAACCCTTTGGTACAATTCTGGCTACACAAATGTCAATTGTTCCTCACCAGAGTGAATGCAGGATGCATCCCAAGGTCAATAGAGGTAAAAAGGAGAGATGCTTGACCCAAAACCATTTTCTTGCTGATTGACCCAGACTGATGTCAGAGCCGCTGCCATCATTTCAAATTTCAAGGAACTCGAAATTAGGTTCCACTTCAGAACCCATGCACGAAGGACGGGCATGAAAAGCCACACCGTATAACATGAGACTGTCATAATCTGAGTGCAGGATGGAAGACCCTCTGGAAACTGTCACGGCAGGCAACAATGAAAGAGTGTGCCCTTTTATTTACTGAAGTCTTTTTAATCTCTGTTACTTCTATCCCACGACATATGTGCTATCCAACTGCAACAGTATCATTCTTTATATATATATTGTGCTTACAAATGAACTCTTTCATTGTGGAAAAAGTGGCAGCAAGTTCTTTGCTCATATAAACTACCTGGTGAATTCAGGGCTGCATTTAAGGACAGCATTTGAACCGGTTTTCACAAATCTAGTGCATTCTGTTCAACATTTCAAATGGACAAACATCTATCTACATTTCATTTTCACGGTTCAAAACATTTTTCAAATTTGCCCTATAGAAATTTCGAATCTTTAACCTAACTGCCGTTGTCATGCAAAGTAACTGAAAAGGAGTCAGGATTAAAAATAAAATGCAATACATTTGCCTGGACGAATTCAAAGTAAATCGAGTTTTTTGTATTATACTGTAGTTTATATTATCGGGAACAGTTAAGAAAACAGCGTGAAACACACACGTGATTTATCTAAATGACTGGTAGATGCCATGAAGCGTACATTAAGCTTTAGAGTTACTACAATGCCTAAATATGTCATTCTTTCATAGATGCTTAAAAAGTTAAACCGCACATAGAACATTTCTAAAACATTACCAAATAGAGTCAGTCAATTAATATATAGAGCTTTTAACCATGGAATACATTGTTTTTCATTATATGGCATTTATCGAGATTCCCTTAGAAATCGGTGCTTTCTGCAGTGCACACTCAGAAGAACTTCAGCATGGGCGTAATTGTAGGGGGGGGGGCAAGGATGTTTGCCTCCCCATCTTTCGTGGCACAACCATTTGTCCCGCTCAAACGGCAGGGCCCCTTTCCTTTAAATCTCATGCCCCCGCCCAAACATTTTCTGCAAAGTTACTCCACTGCGCTTGTGAACAGGCTGGCGTGACCCTGCACAGTGTTACACCGTCATCTGCCATGGCCTCAATCAGTGGCTCAGAGGTGCAAAGAATGTCAAGCGTTGACCCACTTCATCTTGTTTTTAGACTTTGTGAAGACCCATCTTTGGCATCCCTAAAAGTTAACAATCTCCACAACTCGAAGGGGGATTGCCCCTCCTGGAGGACCCAAAATATAATTTTAATATTGTTACTAAGACCTTTTTTTTTTTTAAAGAATTTGGCCAGATTCATAGAAAAAGAAATTCACAATTTCTATGAATACATCCAAATTCTTAAATGACTTTTATCAACACTTTTAAAATAATATTTAGTGTCCTCTAAGGAATGGCAAGCCCATGCAGAAATGTTTTTACAGAAAGGGGAAAGACCAAATGCAAATCAAGATTGCTCCCCCAACCCCCCCAAAAAAGGGAGAGGAAGCGACAGTGCAGCCTGAGCTGCTTTGTCACATTCCTTCTGCGTGAGACCACAAGCAACCTCAGACACGCTATGGCCTCATTATGAGCCATCAGTGAGGTGTAGCTTGGATCTTTAGGCCCAGCAGATTCGGAACCCAGGTGGGGGTATTCCCATCCACCTCGGTGTGACTATAGCAAAAAGAGGTGATGGCTGGACGGTTTACAATTAACCTGAATCTCTGCCATCACTCTGGGCACCCATCTAGACCATTGTTCTTCATCCTGTCAAGCCGTTGCAGAATGGGGAAAGACCATGTACAAATCTGTCTTGGTCCCATCCCCAAAAGGTGCAGTCCAGCCTCAACTGCTTGGTCACATCCTTTCTGCATGACACCACAAGCAGCCCTGTAGGATGAAAGCTTTATTTAGATCATTTTAAGGGGCCAGTCACAGTCAGAAATAGTATTTATGTTCTAGTTCGATTGAGCATCAGGCAGGTCCCAAAAATAAAATAATGACTGAAAACCTGCTGGAGTCTGTGCTTCCCCAAATGACCCTAAATCATGTTTCATAAGTGTGACTATTCATTAATTAAGAAATCCCCAGGATTGCTAGTAGCATTTTTAGTTTTTGGCACATTCAATAACCAAACTGATATCCTTTAGAGTGTGTGTAGAAGAGGGTTTGCATTTCAGAGGTGCATGTACACCCTGGGTGCCCTTTGGCTGCATTTCAGTGCATATCAGTTGGTAGCCATTTTACGGTCAGTCAATATGGATTATTAGGATTTCGATGTCAGGCACTAGGTCATAATGCATTGGTTACAGGCATCTATGATTTTCAGTGGTTCTCTCTTTCGTGAATGTTCTCTGAGGGGGCAACATTGCTCACTAAAGTGCTATAGAAGGGTTCTCTCAGTCTGTAGCTGTAGTCCAATTACAAGAGGCTTTATTATTGTTGACATTGTTGATGTCTATTATAACACCGCCATAGATCATTTCAAACACAACAAGATCGTAGAGTATCTCAATTGGACGCAACAAAATTCAGATGATGGGTAAAAGTTTGACACCCAGATTTTAACTTGTGACCACCTACAAATTTAGCACCATGCGCAGTCACACACGGGGAGCATGGAGCTTGCATCTCCTGGCCCTTTTCACCGACAAAAGAATGCAATTCACAAACAAAACAGGCCCAAGTACAGAAAGTAAAAAAGTAATATGAAAACATAAAAAGTTGAACAAAAATATTCTTTGTTGATCTTCTTTTCCTTAAAGGGATGATTACCAGTCCTCCTTGATGTATCTGCTGCCTTTGATACCGTTGATCACTCCGATCTCCTCTACTCTCTGCTTGGGATTTGTGATCTAGCTCTTGGCTGGCTCGAGTCCTACCTGGCACCTTTTTGTTTCCTGGAATAATAACACCTCTCAGCTCTCTCCTCTTACAGTTGGTGTTCCACAAGGTTATGTCTTGGGTCCCCTCCTGTTCACACTGTACACTTCTGTTCTCTGGGCACTTATCTCCTCCTCCTCTAGCTCTTCGCAGATGACACCTACATTATTTTCCCCTTTCCAGAACTCTCTCTCTACTGACCTATCTACCAAAATCTATGACTGTCCCTAGATGGCCTCAGACGCTCTTATGTTGAACCCCTCCAAAACAGCTATATCCTGTCTCTCTCTCTCTTCTCCTCACCACCCTATCTAGACACCAAGGCTTCAGCTTGAAGCCTTGGTGTCATCTACGACCCTTCACACACATCCTCTGCCTTCATCTATAAAACTGCACTCGCAGCTCTGCACAACCTCCAAAATATCAGTAAAATCAGGCATTTCCTTCGCTTCAAAACCACCAAACATCTCCTAGTCACTCTTGTCTTCTCTCAAAAGATCGACTGTGCCAGTATCCTCTTTGGTCTTTCAAACTATGCATTCTATCCCAAGACTATTTACTTTGCTACCAGGACTCTTTTTAAACTCCCTCACTTCACCCCTACTTCCTCCTATTGCCAGCAGGCTGGCTATTTGACTATGCAAAACGGGGCCAAAGTCAAATATCTCCTACTAGTGCATAAATCCATCCACGGTGAGACACTGCTGTATCTATCGTCTTCTATCAATCCCTACAAACCCTCTTGCAGCCTTCGCTCTGCCTCCTCCACCACCCTTGTGGCACCTTCCCAACCTGTGCTTCCTCTCACTTCTGCTCATTCACTGTTCTTGCTCCGCCTATTTAGAACTCCCTCCTCTCTGGCAATCGAAACACGGTCCAAATCGACATATTAAAAAAAAAGCAAATATAAAGCCCACTTCCCTGCTTCTGAGCTATGGTCTTGATTCTCCTCGCCAGCCTTACTACTTACTCCTTCCCTCAATGTTAACCAGACTCTTTCCTCTCTTATACCCACAACACTTGCACTTAATAGTTTGAGGTCACACCTCATGCATAGCTGGCTAGACTGCCTACCCGGTGACAGTTACTTGTCCTAAGTATGTCCACCGTATTGTTCCCCGTATCTGTCCAATATACCCCTTCTCAAACCCAGTCATCATGTCACTCGTACACTCCCCATTATAAGAAGCTTACTGCCCCCCATGTACCTTTTATATTATCTTCTTTATGCTCCTTTGTGACCAAAAGAGCTTGTTTCACTGTAGTTATTAGTTATGTATGTATGCAAGTTAAAAATAAGATAAATAAATTAATATAACTAAATACATTAACAACTTTATTATTTATTTTTAAAGTGAAGAATTGTCTTGCAGATTTGCCCATGTCTGAAATCTGATGCATGCTTGGTTGGGATAGGTGCAAAGTCCTTCTGAAGCAAATTTAGTTTTTTTAAATTTTTTGACGCAATTATTATTATTATTATTATTATTATTATTATTATTATTATTATTTAAAACTTATAAAGCACCACATACCCGTAGGCCTCAGGGCAAACAAAAAACAAGACGCAGAAACCCAGACAATTATAGAGAACCAGGGGTACACAGTACTGCCAAATGTCAAGAAAACATTAATCAGCGGAAGAAAAAGACATATGTTCTTGTTAAACAGATATGTTTTAACAGCTCTCTTAAAACCCTGCAAACAAGGAATGGCACATATTGAGGTCGGGAAACCATTCCAGACACACAGAGCCCATGAATCAAAAAACGTGTGCCCAGGCATGTCTGCAACTTGTCACCTAGCTAAAGGAGCTTATTATCTCCATTAGAGCGGAAAGGTCTCCTAGTAGGAGCAACCTTCAGTCTGTCACAAAGATATGCATTGCCAGACCTACATTTATGGGTCAAAGTGAGAATATTATGGACAATTCATTGCTTAACTGGAAGCCAGTGAAGTGCTAGTCTGCCAGACGTAACATGATCGCTCCTGCCAATGCCCCAAATGGCCCTCCTTTCCCCATTCTGGATAGTCTGAAGCTTTTGGAGATTGGCAATAGAAGCGCCTGCAAACAGACTATTATATTACTCCAGTTTAGAGTTAACTAGGGCACCGGCTAATAGAGAGTTATTTTTCCTCAGATAAGGAAGGTCTAATCCGCCTCAACAATTTGAGAACATGTGCACAAATGTTTGCTTCTACATGGAAGATTGGAAATCCAAATATGGACCTAACGTTTTGATGGAGGAAGCCACTGAAGTGCACAATCAGCGATCACAAACTGATTATAACGTGGCTCCAATTTTTTCAGCTGAGGACCTGAGCCCAAATTCAGGAGTTCCATCTTATTGTCATTCAGGCCAAGCAAATTGATAGCCATCCATGATTGTATCGTCATGTAGAGCTGATTAATTGCCTCTGAATCCCTGACATAATAACCGGAAAGTTTGAGGACCATCTCTGTATCAGCAGCAAGATTGGTGTAGCTGACACCAAGACCATCCAAAAGATCGAACAATGGTCGGTTGTAGATGTTACATAATGTCAGTGAGAGACTCGAGCCCTGTGGAACCCCACATGGCAGCAGAACTGGAAAGGCTTTAAAGTCATCCACAAAAGCCCTAGCAGTACAATGACTGAGAAAGGACGCAATCTAGGCTGCAGTATTACTAGACACATGAACAGTCTCAATAAGCCTATTGACTAGGATGGTGTGATCTACCAGGCATTTAAAGGGCAGTATGGCCATTCTCAATAATTTCAGAGATGTTGGCTTTAAGATCTAAAAGAGCCATCTTAGTGTCATGCCTGGCACAAAAGCCTGACTGGTGCCGACCAGGTAAAGTGTTTGCTACAAGAAACTCCTGAAGCTGAATATAGGCTATTCTGTCCAAAATCTTTAGCAAAAAAAGGAACACTTGTAATTGGATGTTAATTGCTGGCAACAGCAGACACCAGGGAGTCTTTTTTTAGCAATGTTGTAATCCATGCCTCTTTCAAGCCCACAGGTACACTGGATGTTAAAAAGGAGGAATTAAAAAATGTTGTGATCCAAGGAGTAACTGTACATAGTCACTCCTTAATGATATTTGCAGGACAGATGTCACTTTTCCATGATGTTGACTTCATATTCTTAGCAATATTAAACATCTCAGCTTCAGAAACGTGTCTAAAATAGAAAAGTGGACGGTCATTATTAGTGAAAATGGAGCCTGTTTTAATGGGGGTAGTTATAGATGCCAGCATTGTTGTCAATTTTTAATGGCATGTTGAGGGTTTTCAATTTTCCCCATTAGTTTGTCTTGTATATTTTGACACCAAAGGTCACTTTTAACAATCTCCTACTTAAGCGCCTTTTTCCCTTCTGATTCCTTCGGAATCGAAAAAAGTTCCCTCTAGCAAGATTTGGCATTAGCAATCTTAGAATTGCAGTCCAGCTGTTTTTCTAGAATAATGGCTTGTTTATAATGAGCAGCTGCATTCCGATCAGAAGAAATATTTTCGGAACTTTGATTACTGCGCCAGTTCCCCTCACAAGCCCTCTCGGCCTTCTCACACTTGATGATCTCTTAACAAAACCAGGTGTTCTTTTTGAGTTGCACCATTTCTATCCTCCCAGATTCCCCCATTGTGCGGATGGAAAGTCTTAATGTTCACCCCTCTGCTGTCCATTAATATGAAGATAGGCATTTTTAAGTGTGCCCAATCGCAAATGGTAATTGTCACAGTTTAGTTAGTCAGGCATACATTTTGCCAAAAGTAGCTTGTGCATCTTTCTGGTAGAAAGTGCATTTGGATGTAGAACAATGTTTTGTATATCAGGGCCATGGCATTAACCTTTTTTGAATCAGCATTCAGTACTAACAGATATATTATGCAAAAAGCAAGGGGGGTCCTTGGAGTCCCTCTGCCGGACATTAGTCCAATTACGAGAGCCTTACCCAGATTCTTTAGCTCACTATCTTTCACAGAGGAGAAATATCCAAAGCATATCCGTCTTTGTCCTGCCCTGGTATATATTGTCAGTCAGTCACTAAAGTAGCATGCGATTTAATATCAATAAGAGTATTCAAAAAGGGAACTCCTGGCATAGAACCAGTCTTGCAGGAAAACGAATCACTTCTGTGCTCAGAATGTGTAGTGAATTAAATGGCTTTAGCTCTAGATATAGAGGGAGAGTTCAATGTTTCCGGAAGCAAGAGTGGAAAAGGGAAAACATGAACACTGACAGGTGCAGACTGTTGTGTAATAGGCAACACATCTTCTTATCCAGTAAACAGGGCATGAATAAACTGACTGTGATGCTTTCTACAAATGATGGGCCAATGAGTTTGTCCGCACCATGGTGCTTCAAGTGACCAACTGCCACAGACCAGAGCACCATATGCGGCCATGCTGTAGCACTCCAGAGTCAGCAGTCTCCACAAGGGAACTTTCGATGACACTCGAGACAGGCTTCAGGTAGGGCAGCCTGCAACACATAGGTGATAGTGATAAGTCTTTACTGTCAGGATTCGTGGGGCCAGGCAAGGTGCAAGACAACAGAGAATGGTGGGGGGCACAAGGAGGGGTGTGAGCAGTAGGGCTATGAGTGCATGGAAACCCAGAAAAGGACATGTGACTCACAGCAGGTGCCGCATTTGCCCTTTCTACAGGTGTTCTGTATTAGGCCTGGATGGAGGCAGCAGGAGACAACAGAAACCAGCACCCAAAGGGAGCAAAAGACAGCAGACACAGAAAACAGGCAATGCCAGGAACTTGGGGGAAGAACTACATTCCCCAGCAGCCTCTATGAGGCAAGCGTACCATCAGGGAATTCCCCGGGATATGCCCGCACCAACGCGGATGCCCACGCAACAAAAGCCATCCATGCTTAAGGCTTCCAAGTGAGCAGATGCACTCCAGAGAGGCTCTGATCCGACCAAGGTGAAACCTACTGCAGGGCCGCGCCCTGCCTGATCCTCTTCCCAGGCCCCGCAAGACAAAAGCTAAGCACCGCGGCTCAGCCGTTTAGTCACTTTATGGGAACCCTACTAACCAAATGGGTGCACTAACTTATAATGCATGGGGGAACCAGTCATGCTAACTTGGGAACTTTGTCATTAAACCGCGATCATAATGAATTTCCCCTATATCGGGTTCTAGCTGCATAAACCGCAGCATAGTGAGTGATCCCTCAATTGCACATGAACAACCTGCAGTGCCTAATTGTGCTATTTTCTGCAGACTCATAGACGCCGGCTAGGCGCTCGCAGAACCACTCGCATAGACAAGGCAGATCTCACATAAACGGGAAGCAAGGACAGAGCAACAAAGCTAAGTGCATTCATTCTAATGTCATATTATGTCATACATATCTCTTCTTTTTGTACTTACCTGCATATCTAGAAGTATATGTTGAAAGCTATCAACGATACAGTGAAGCAAATGGCAGTTAGTGGTTACCCAGTGAAGCAACTGGGATGTTAAGTGGTCACAGCACCCAGTGAAGCAACTGGCTTAGAGTGTGGCTGCGTGTCAGGGGGTGCATTAGCAAAGCATATCTGTGCAACATACCCCAGTGATTACAGAGCCGGTGTGTAGGCTCTCACGTGTGCATGTTCATGCTGGATGTATGAATGCATGTCTGAAGCACAAGATGCAAAGCAAGAGCCAAGGAGCACACCTTCCCCATACCTATCCATAACCTCTTCCTTACCCTCTACCCGGTTACCCTAAAATCCCCCTACCAACCCAACCCTCTTTCTCCACAGGGATTGCGGCCAATCTGTCCAACTACTAGCACAGATGCCAAAATACCCTTGGGCAGCAGCAGGAGTGTATGCTACCTCTGCATGAGAACCGGGACCTGACATTTACTTCAGGAGGCAAAACCGAGGCTGGTAGGCCAAAGGGGCACTGCTGCCATGAGCGGGTGCCTCAGGGAAAGGTTCCAAGCTGGGCTGGAGTGGTAGAGTGATACTGAAGAGTACCCCTCTGCATTACCTTAGTCAGTGTGGCTGAGGACCATTACAAGGTTTAACAGTTTGCAAATAAATGCGAACAAGTGTGTTTGGACTTCCAGCTCCCCACCCCCCCCCAATGCGAACAGTCCAAGTCCCCTTTGCCTGATAGTTGCATATATGTACAAGATGCATTGGCTATGTGAAAATACTACTGCTTGTAACTTTTTAATTGTTTGACTTTTCTGGATTACATTTTCCAAAGTGGTTCTCTCGACAGCGCACCCCAATCTTGGTATAAATTCATGCAATGGTTTACAAATTGAAAGTGTTGAAAAAAGGGTGTTTTCTTTCGATTTTGCATTGGTTTTCCCATAGAGCAAATCGGCATATATTGGACAGGCGCAGAGTCTAAACCGCTTGACGGATTTGCTTCAAATTTGAAACAGGTTCGGCACAAAGTGCAGGTTCGGCACAAAGTGCTAAAGATGTGCTATTTTGTGGTTCAATGCAAATCTGTATTGTATTTTCTTTGAACAATTTGGCAGAGAACTGGTTGCCCATGCACCAAAACCTTTTCTATATTTAATTATTTACATTTATAGAGCGCACTGCAGCCCATAGACATCGAGGCGCTATTACATGAAGGCGTAAGCAGCAAGATTGTGTAAACATAGGAAACAAAAGGTACTTAGTTACAGAGAGAGGAGCGGAACATAGTTACAAATGACGTTCGTGAGCCTGTAGATATAAAGGCAGGAAGGTTTAGACAAATATCTCGAATTGTATCTCGAATTGTGCAACACAGCAAATGCAGCTTTTTAGAAATGAAAATGAGAAATTGAAAGTTCTAAAATTCCTATTAGGCGGGGCTTAAGAGAATATTTGCCTACAGATGTGGAGAAAATGAAACAGTGGTAATTGATAAGTATCGTTTTCCCTGACAATTTGTGGTCAATTCTCACTGGACATGTTTTAGGTAAACTCCTGCGAGAACAAATGGGAACGTCACAAAAAACTTTGCAAAATGTAAAATGTACGTTTATTTATTTATTCGTTTTTTACATTTGTTAAGTGCATAAAACCCTCAGGCATCAAGGCTCTGTTACAACCCGTTACCCTCAAATTATGAACAGGAGAGGATGGGGACACGGGTTCAAAGGAAAATGTACCTAGGTCTGTGAACTGTCAGGTGTCTTATGTGAAGAGCCAGGTTTCCAATGCTTTTCTGAAGGACCAGTATGATTGGTTAACTCTTGGATGTGTTGGGAGTGAATTCTACAAATGTGCTGCCACCGATGAAAGACTTGCATCACCACTTTTTACCCGTTTGGATTTGGGTTGGATAAGTCTGTGGGTGTACGCCCATCTAACAGGTCTGGAAGCCTGGCCTTCGAGAATCTTTGGGAGAGGTAGGGTCGGGCGCAGTTAGATAAGTATTTGTGGGAGATGGATAAGGTTTTAAAGATGATCCTTTCCTTGATCGGGAGCCAGTGAATGTTTCTTCTTGCCTTCGTTATGTGCTCTCTTTTTGGAATGTTAAGAGCCACTCGGATAGCATTGTTCTGGATCACTTGTAGTTTGTGGATGTTCTGCGTAGAGGTTCCTGCGAAGAGGGCATTGCAGTAGTCTAACCTGGCTCCAATAATGGCTCTAGCAATGGTCAGGCAGTTGTTTGGGTCTAGGAATGGTCTGACTGCGTTAATTAGCTTTGTAGTGTAGGCGGCTGAGGTGGCATGGCGTTGACTGTCGTGGTCAGCGTGTGAGAAGTCGAGGTAATGTCTAGGGTCTTTACTGATGCAGAGACAGGAATCTGAGCCTATCAATGCTGAAGTTGGCGTATTGGGATCTCAGTTTTTTGGTAACAGAAGGAGGTCAAACAAAAGATCTCCATCTTTTCATCATTTAGACAGAGGCAGTTGGCAGCCATCCAAGCAAGGACAGCTCTAAGTAGATTGCGTTGAGGGCGTGAGAGTTTTCCATGTAGTTGCCACTGAGGTGTAACAGAATTTGCGTATCATCGGCATAATTTTTGTCGGAGATGCAGATGGATCAAGAAGTCAAATGAGATTTGTTGAATATATTGTAGAGTGTAGGGACACGCATGAGCTTGGGGCACACCACATGGGATGGGAGGGAGGGGCGCAAGCATATCTCAAAAGACGCTGATTGACCTCATCAGCCAGAAAGGATGCTACGGGTGAGGTGGCTTCAGGTGAAAAATTGGCAGCTGATGTGAGGTGGTGGCAGAGGATTTTGTGGTCCAGCAGGTCAAAGTTGGCAGAGAGGTCTAGTAGGAGGAGCAGGGCCAGCTTTCATCTCTAATGGGGTACAGTTGGTTTTTTAAGTTCAACAAGGCTGATTCTGTTCCATGGCCTGGTCGGAAACCAGATTGGTGCAGCCCAAGGATGTGGTTGGTTTCCAGGTAATGTTGTATTTGGTTATAGGCAGCCCTGTCTAGGATTTTTCGAAGGAACGTGACAGTTGTAATGGGGCATTAATGACTGGGGATAGTGGGGTCCAGCATAATTATCTTGATTAATTGGAAAACCCAGGCATCTTTCAGGGAGGCAGTGACTTTACCAAAGGAGAAAGAAGTGTTGATGAAACTGGTGATGAAGGTAATGAGCACTTCTGCACAGTTCTTTACAAAAGGGGCTGGGCAGATGTCACCTTTCCATCTGGATGGCTTGAGGTTTTTAAGGATGGTGGCTACTTCGGTTTCTGAGACTTGGTGGAAAGTGTCTGGTTGGGGAAGAGTGGGGTGAGGTGAGGGTGGAGGGATATTGATTAAGAATTGTTTGGTGATGATTTTCTCTTGTGGGGTGGCGACTTTGTTGAGTAAGGCCTCTTGTATGTTCACACACCAGGTATCGTCTTTGGTGATGCCCAGCACTGGCGAGGCTGAGGCTTTGAGTTCCCTGAGGATGACAAAGCGCTCTTTGGAATTAGAACTAGCATTGTTGATGCTATTGTTGTAGGATCTGGCTTTAGCCTGGATGATGGTTTGTTTGTAGGTTCTGGCAATAGCCTTGAAGGAGGATTTGTGGGCATCCGAGGGGGACTTTAACCAGGCAGTTTCAACCTGTCATTTATTGGCTCTCAGTTCTTGTATATTACTAGTGAACCACGAGTTAGTGTGGGTCAGAGTCTTAGCCTTCCATAGCACTAAGGGGGAAACTGAGTCAACAACAGTAGCCAGAGTTTTCGTACAGATGTCGGCGAGTGCAACAGCGTTGTTGGCCATGTGATGGAGTTGGTCTAGTTGGAGCATGTACAGAAGAGGTTTGATGCACTCTTTGGTCATTTACCACGAGCTGCACGCCCAAGTGGGTGGCATGGGGCTGTTAGCAGAGGTGTTGACCATGGGCTGTGGGATAGTTAATGACACAATGAAGTGGTCAGACCAAGGGCTCAGGAGATAGCATTAATATCTACTCTGCAGTTAAGGTCCATGAGCCAATCAAGGGTGCAGCCTTCCGCATGGGTGGGGGTATTGACACGGTGGACAATGGCCAGGGCATTTAGAGAGTTGGTAGGGAGGTGGCATTGTGGTCTGTCATGTCATTAAGGCCTAGATTAAGGTAAAATTGTCCACACTTCTGCTGCCCAAGTGCTATACAAATCTATATTCAATGCCTTATCTGAAGCAAGAGCTAAATGTACCACCAGGTAATAATTATATAACCATTTCTGTAGTGTTTCATGCTAGAATCCTACCTTTTCTTAGTGCTGCAAGCATATGCATAATTGTGAACCCTGGAAGTTCTGAGTAAGTCCTGCTGAGCATCATATCTGTGTCCTTTGGGCTGTACACAGTTATCAGAGACACAGAAAGGGCTGATTGCAGGATGGGCTGTAATCTGAAAGGATTCAGCCAATGGCAACTGTCTTCATATATCCAGGACTTGAATGCAAGAGCACCACAATGATGATTTGCAAAGCAGAAATGCATTGTGGTTACACAGAGACTCTATGGCATCCCCCGTGCTGTGGCCTAGCCTGATTCTGCCTATTCATCCTGGTGTAGCAGGCAAAGGGGCAGGAGTTGCCATGGGGTTGCGTGGGTAGGTTCTCAGAAGCCTGCTGGCCACCCTTTCCACTCAATTGCCTCTCTCACACTGCAGAGCCAGTAGAATCTGATTTTTGGTTGGGATTGGAGACCAGGAACTGGATTCCTTTCTAACAGATGGACCACAATCTCTTGGCCTATCACCTTTCTCCTATCATGCTGAGACTCTGATTTCTGCTGTACAATGGGATCTGGATTTTACCTCAATATTATTTAACCTTTTTATCCTATCTCTATCCAGGATTATCTGCTGTTATGAGTAAACTTCTAAGTATACAGAAGACATAAACGCCATGATCAGTTTCAAGGACTATGCCATTGCACTGCCACTCAGTCTGTTCTTCAGAAGCTGCACAACTGGATGTGTACAGACAGGGGCCTCAATACGACCCAGGCGCTAATGGGTTAACAGCGCCGTAAAAGGCTGCGGCGCCGTTAACCTATTAGCGCCTAATTACGAGGTCCCTTTGCGGGACCCGACCTTAATGGCTGGTGTAGACCAGCCATTAAAGTAGGGACCCGCAAAGGGACCTTGGTGCTAATTACGGTGCCGCAATTTGCGGCACCGTACTGAGCGTCTTCCCCATTCCCATTGAGCCCTATGGGGCAAAAATGGGAATGGGGAAGGGCCATGGAGGAAGGGGGAATTACTGCCCCACCAACCTTGTAATGGTGTGGTAATTCCCCCTTTCTCCATCGACGGAGTCGGTAACTTACCGGCATGGACCATGGTGCTAATAGCACGATGGTCTTCCACCAGGGTCGTAATGAGGCCCCATGGAGTTCAACTCCGCAACTTTCATTGATGTATTCATTTTTAAAGTTTCCATATTTTACACTTTTGCAATACATGTAAGTGGTTGTTTGCAAGAAGAGGGGAATTACACATTGCACAGCTCCGTTTGCAAAAGTTACATTGAATTTCTATGAAACATGACTCAAGTCCTCACTCGTGGCCTCTATACTATTCTTTCTCTCTGTATCACTCTATTGCTCCTTATTATTCAGTGTCCTTGACCCCTTCTGCATTCTGCATCCGTTCTCATCTAAATATCATAAAACCATGATTATTTCCTTTACAGTAAGAGATTGATTGTCGCCGACCACCAAAGTATTCTGATAATTTTGTCAGAGTCTAATTCATATTTTATTATACGTGTATCCGTCAACTCTTTATTAAAGGGTAATGTCTGTGTCTGAAGATTCACATATTCCCAAATGCACCTGCACCCACCTCTCATGTGCAATAGGGCAGTCTGTGCTGGGCTGAGGTGGAAGCTGGAGGGGCCTCTAATGATGTATCTAAGGTTCAATGCAATGTGCAGACCATGCATCTTGGGGTTCTTGAATTCCACCAAGCTTCAAGGGTGGCAGACAGGGTGGTAGGGCATTGAGCGGGATTACAACCATAGCGACTACTTCTAGATTGAAGGCCTTCCACATTCCTCTGCTGCTCATGTGAGCTCTTATCTGCAAAGACTTTGTGACCAATCAAAATAACTCCCTTGCGGTGCTGCCTATTCAATGAGGGTTGCACTACCCACCCAGGAATCTTAAGGCCAGCTAGCCAGTAAGTTACTTAAGCACAGGGCAGGAATTCTGCCCTTTGCTTATGTGTTTTCAACTTTGAACTCAACCCAACTGTCCTAGGAGCGTGCCCGTGTCAACGCACCCTCATAAGTACTTATACTGTGTCGGGGCAGAGGGAGAATAACCCAATATTTCTAATAGATATCTGCGGATTCTAATTCCAATGCCCCAGGAGCAGCTGTAGTAGCCAATCCACCATGGAGCCAAGAAGATGCCTCGCACAAAGCCAGGTCGAAAATGGATCAGAGCCATCACAGGTAAAAAAATAAAAATAAAAAATAAATAATCATAGGCATGAGGCGCTAGTCCAGGGCCTGTGATGGCAACAGTAGTTCTGTGAGCAGAAGCCGTGCACATGAAGCAATACATTTGCAAGTGAGGGGGACTCTGTGCATATGAAGATGTTCCTAGAATATCATAGCAGCAATATGCTTCAGAAACAAGCAATTTGAGAAAGTACCTCGAAACATGAGGCATCATTTGGGTATATGAGGCAGAACCTAAACATTTGAGACATACTCTAAGCATTGAAGACAAAGAGCGTGGTAGAGTGGTACCTGAGTAAAAATCACAGATCCTGGTTGCATATGGTTTATCCTGGGCAAGAGAGGCGGATCCTGAGCATTTAAGCATGTTCCTGTGCATGCCAAGCTGAATCCGTGCATAGAACACATAGAGCTAGTCCTTGCTTTTGATAGGCGGACATAAACACGTATGTTCGTCCTTAATTCCCATAAGGAATCATTGTAGGCTCTGCCCACTCCCGTAGTTAAAAGAAGACCTTTTGCTCCCTTGGTATTTGTATGTCCGAAAAAGGGAGTCAAACGTAACATAGAAATGTTTTCAGTAATTTTCTGAACTTTAAATTATGATGTTCTTTCCTGAGGATTGCTGCAAAAAAACTTACAGATAAGGGGTACATGAGTAGAAAATCGAAAATGTACAGCTGCCCCAATGTACACGTTTACTTTTGGATACAAAGAGCAGGTTGAGGTCTTCAAAGCAGAAAGGCTGATGTGGAATATCTTTTTTCAATGCATTGCTTAGAAAGGTGAGTGTATTTGTATGGTGTATTTCGTGAATGATACATAGTGCCTTATTGTTTTGGAAATTGTAATCCATTGTAATTGGTGCGCGGTTTGTGAAGTTGTGTCACATCTATGTTCTACCTCATAGGCTCGTGTATCACTGTAACATGTCAAAAGCAAATTCTTAGTTCCAGGTTTATATTCCCAAATTCACGGTCACATTTCCCGTATTTGATTCACGTGGCCAGCCTCTGATACGCATACACAGGATATCTTCCGATGAACAGGTTCTGCTCTCCATGCACATGTTCTTCTTATCGCCTCAGACTCACATTCTCCCCTGGCCAGGATCATCCTTGCATACCAGGGTTCTGGTTGATATGCCCTCGTCCTGCTATACACAATGGCACAGTGCCCTTAAGGGTACAAATTATCGCCCTACTAATAAATCAACCTAGACAAGCATGAGAACAACCTGAGTGTGTGAAACTGGTTATGGGTTTATGAGTCTAATCGTGGACATGTGTGATGACAGGAATTGCACATGTGAGAAAGAACTTTGGCATATTCATTTGTCTCAGACATATGATAGTGTAACATTGGCAACTGCTTTAGGTCCTTAGAATTTGGAGATGATCCTGAGGACAAAAGGCAGAACGTGAGCCTGTGAGGCACAACCTGAGAGCGTAAAGCTACAGTATTCACGGCATGTATCAGACGAATGTGGGAATATGTGCAGAACCTGGGCATGTAACGTTGATCGAAGGTATGTGAAGCATAACATAGGCATGTGACATTAGTTATGACTTAGGATAGAAGTGCACAAGCATGCTTAAAAGAGCCCCAACAAGTGAAGCTGATGCTGCCATATGAAGCTGATGATACGATGGTGCCAAGTTGACATTTATGTTGGTAAAAGGATATGTGAGGCTTAATTACATGGCGGTAGCGGCCATGTAGTTATGCTTAAGTTGCTGAACCCATAGGAAGAGCACTTTTTGGGCGGCTTATCACTTTGCTCCCCGTGGACGAATCCTCACCAAACTTTGCAAAAAAAGTAAATGGCCCACTCTGAATGTTGGTGAGGTGTGGTCAAGGGGGGACAAAGTTATAGGGGGGTCGCAACATTTCTTTTTTTCCCATAGACGGAATGGAGAAAATATTTTCCTCACGTCTACAGCCCAAACCGCTGGATGGTTTTTCACCGAATTTGCGGCAGGAGCGTCGGCTTGGTCCCGAAAGTGTGCTTTTGTAAATTTGATGGAAATCCGTCCAGCAGTTCTTTTTAAAACGACCAAAAAGTAGGTCTAAAAAAATGAGTGATATCTATGTCCGCTCCGTGGACACACTTCCCTGTTCGCTCCGCGGACAGGATTCCGATTGGCTTAGAGGTCAACGTAGTGTCCGCGGACATCGGACGCGCCTGCTGATTGGATGGTGAAAAGCGTGAAGTGTGTCAGATTTTTGGAAACGCTCACCATCATGGATTCACGGACAGCCCATCACCATGGGCAGTGGCCAGATTGTCCGGGTCATGGAATAAGGTCATGATCTGGACAATCTGGCTACTGGTAATGACCACGGGGGACAAACATGGGGTTAAAGTGGCCATGTCCACCGAGGGACTGGTTTTGTGGTAAAGTTATTCAAAATTGGAGATAGGTTTGAAAGGGAAGAAAAATGTGCTTGTTGTAATGATATGATATGATATGGCATTTATAACGCATCAATACACAGGTGTTTCAAAGGCGCAACGAGGCAAGGGAAGGCGGATCAGAGGGAAGACAGACGCGCTTTTTCTAACTAGGCCAGGTGGTCATTTCAATGATCGCTCAAGGTGGGATTGGGAGGGGAGGAGAGAAGAGTGCGGAGGGCAAGGGGGAGAGGAATGTTGCAGTACATGGGTTAGAAAATAAATAAACAATAAGTAAAAGTTACGGCCAGAAGGTGCAAGTGCAAGGGTACGTGGTGCAGACATCAGGTGTCAATGCTTGGGTAGTGGGAGCTGTAGGATACAGTAAACAGTCCCCAAGTGCAGGGTTGCCAAGAGGGCAGTATAGGAGTGCGACTGGCGGGGGAGGGGACCTGGACCCGAGATCAGAGGCCGGCCAGGCAACCAGTGCAATGTCAGTGTCAGCAGGAGTCAGCAAGGGAGAGGAGGAGAAAAAGCAGAAGCAAAGAGAAAGGTTTTGAGGTGCTTCCGGAACCGAAGATGATTCTACTCAGGTTTCCAGAGGGAGGCCTCAGCTGAAGAAAGAGATTTACCACCAACTCGTTGCTTGGAGAAGCGACTGACCATGAGGGAGTTAGAGCAGATGAGTGAAGAGCTTGAGAAGGGAGGTATTTAGGAAGAGAGAGTTGAAGGAATTGAGGCCCCAGAGCCCCAGTAAGGGACTTGGTGGGACATTGCAGAGGGTTTTGAAGTAATCCTCGCAGCCACAGGAGCCAAGCAGAGATGTCAGTCCTGGAGAGATACGGTATGGTCATAGGGTTCTCATTTTGCACTCTGCAGGCTGCCATGGAAAGTGAAGAGGGGTCCTGTATGGAACCCCGTCTTCCCTTTACATAGTGGCCATCTTGGAGAAAGATTTTCCTTCCTACTCCTGGATGCCGCAGGCGTCCTGGTATAGGAAGAAAAATCATTTTCTTTTGGCACCCTGGGTTCACAATTTGGTTACCTAGGGTGCTAATGGCCTTCATCCCCTAATACAGGGGCTGGAATGGGGGGATAATGGTCCAGAGACCTCGTTATCCACCCTTGCTTCGCTTGGGCTGATAACTTGGGCTGCCAGGCCAGTATCCACTGTTCCAGTCCCTGGAATAGAGGATGAACGCCACAATATTCCCATTAGCATAACCCAAAATGGAAATGGAAATGTTGGAAAATTTTATTGAGTCTATGTACTTTACTGAGAAATATAAAGTAGATGGCATCTATAAGGTTTTTTATAGTTCTATTTTTTAACTGTGAAAGATGGTTCCTAAAGGAACATTTCTCTTGTTGTTTTTGGATGTATTTTTTTTTTGGCAGGAGTGCTAAGAACGAAAGGTGGGGAGGGAAATGATGGGAAGAGGCACCAAATACCAATATGGAGGGGTAAGTGGACAGGGCAAAATGTTGCGCTGTGTTATTTCTACGGTAGGGGGCTGTGTTTCTTCATGCTCCTTGATTACAGCAGTGGTGGTGGCTCTTGGGGAGGAGGGATGGCATTAGCTGATGCCATTTTAAGATAAATAGCAGTTTTGCTAAAAGTATGTACTGTGTACTAGATTGTTAATGAATAATGAGTAGGTGTTGGAGCTCTGCAAGTGAAATTTTGAAGTTGAAAGTTCCTAGATCAGTAGAAAATGCAGTTCTGAACTGTCTGTGAAGCACAGATCTTATCGTGAAGTGCGGACGGGTTCTCGGACACGTCATCATGCCTCGCACCAGCGTATGGTCATGTGGCACTGTCTGGAAGGTCCGCAATGAAGTCAGATGTTCGTAGAGGTGTAGGGATGCAAAACTAGGTGAAATAGTTGCAAAAAGTGTATAGAAGTGTTCAAAATGATTCTAGAAGGTGGGGAATGACAGAGTCTTAAGGTGACACTTTGTAAATTGGACACAAATATTGCTATATTGGGTAAGTATGATATTAGTAAGTTGTAGGAAAATAGCATGCACTGGTAAAAACCCATGAAATTCACTGAAAAAAACTTTGTTAAAGGGACGTTATGGTCAATTTTGACTAATAAAAACCTATGAAATTCAATGAAAAAACTTTGTTAAAGGGACATTATGGTTAAGTTGCACTAATAAAAACCTAGGAAATTCAATGAAAAACTTTGTTAAAGGGATGTTATGTTTAAGTTGTACTAATAAAAACCTTTGAAATTCACTGAAAAAACTTTGTTAAAGGGACGTTATGATTAAGTTGGACTAATAAAAACCTATGAAATTCAATGAAAAAACTTAGTTAAAGGCATGTTATGGTTAAGTTGGACAAATAAAAACCTATGAAATTCACTGAAAAAAACTTTGTTAAAGGGACGTTATTGTTAAGTTGGACTAATAAAAACCTATGAAATTCAATGAAAAAACTTTGTTAAAAGGACGTTATGGTTACAAGTAAAACCGAAAAACCCCAGAAATTCACCAGATATGGTAAGCTAAGCGACCATAACTCGCGCCACCACCATGCACTGCTAAGACTAACACCCAGGACATCAAAGATGACATCACAAATGTCATTGATGACATCACATGTGAAATACATTTTGATGAAAAGTGCATACAAGGAATTGTGTTTATATTGTTGGTAACAAGATGTCAGGGGTGATTGGGAGACCTATCATGAACTACTTAATCTATTAAAGAATGTACTCAACTAAAATCATTGTATTGGAGTGTTGTTCTTAATACAGAAACCTAATCATATATAAACATAGGCAATGACTGCAGCATGCACCATAGAAGTAGAGCATGTATAATCTTGTAATTTTGAATAGTACAATAATAAATGCTACCTTATCAGAGTTTTGAGTAATGTTAAACATGTAATAACTAGCTTACAATTAAAGACTTACAGCACTTTTTCTGGTACAAACAATACATATGAAGAACCACAATGCACACAAATCCGAGGCACATACAGGGAAACTAAAGTAAGGAAGAAAGAAACAGCATCATCAGAAAATGTTAATGACATTAAAGTTTATCTTCATGCATACAAATGAATTGTGTGTTTGAGGCCTGCTCATTTCCCCATGTATTGTCACCATGAGCTGAGACCAAACACTAAGGAAAGTACTTATAGAACATACGAAAAGCTTAACGTATAGATATACAGCACCTTTTTCAATTTTAATATTCTGACTGTCAGTGAACAAAACCACCTAGTCTATATATGTCAGTGAACAAAAACAAGTGGCCCAGATATGTGATGCAAAACAGAGGGGGGTCTGGGAAACTCTCTAGCAGCACAGACACAGCCCATTGACTTGTTCTTGGGTGGATGGCACCTGGGAGAGTCTCAACCAAGTCTTTAGCTCACTGTTCTTTTCACAGAGAAGAAATGTCCCCGCATATCAGTCTTTGTCCTGCCCAGGGGCAGTTCAGCACCAAAATGCTAGGCAATTCTCCTCTGAACAAGAGTACCACAGCAACCCCATACACGTGTTTCAGCCTAGTTTGGCATCATCAGTGAGGTAAAGCTGTGCCTCTCTAAGAACAGTGATCAAGGGGTCCACGTCTGGATTCCCCTGGTAACTTGGGGTGAGACCCAAAGTTACTTGGTATGCAAAACAGAAGGGGGGTCTGGGAAACTCTCTACCAGCACGAACACAGCCCATTGACTTGTTCTTGGGTGGATGGCCCCTGGGAGAGTCTCAACCAAGTCTTTAGCTCACTGTTCTTTTCACAGAGAAGAAATGTCCCCGCATATCAGTCTTTGTCCTGTCCAGGGGCAGTTCAGCACCGAAATGCTAGGCAATTCTCCTCTGAACAAGAGTACCACAGCAACCCCATACACGTGTTTCAGCCTAGTTGGGCATCATCAGTGAGGTGAAGCTGTGCCTCTCTAAGAACAGTGATCAAGGGGTCCACGTCTGGATTACCCTGGTAATTTAGGCTGATACCCAAAGTTACTTGGTATGCAAAACAGAGGGAGGTCTGGGAAACTCTCTACCAGCACGAACACAGCCCGTTGACTTGTTCTTGGGTAGACTGCCCCTGGGAGAGTCTCAACCAAGTCTTTAGCTCACTGTTCTTTTGACAGAGAAGAAATGTCCCCGCATATCAGTCTTTGTCCTGCCCATGGGAAGTTCAGCACTGAAATGCTAGGCAATTCTCCTCTGAACAAGAGTACCACAGCAACCCCATAGATGTGCTTCAGCCTAGTTGGGGCATCATCAGTAAGGTGAAGCTGTGCCTCTCTAAGAGCAGTGATCAAGGGGACCATGTCTGGATTCTCCTGGTAACTTAGGGTGAGACCCAAAGTTACTTAGTATGCAAAACAGAGGGGGGTTTGGGAAACTCTTAGCCTAAGTTAAAAGGGCAATCCAGACGTGGACCCCTTGTTCACTGTTCTTAGAGAGGCGCAGCTTCACCTTACTGTTGATGCCCAACAAGGCTGAAACATGTGTATGGGGTTGCTTTTGGTACTCTTGTTCAGAGTAGAATTGCCTAGCATTCTGGTGCTGGACTGCCCCTGGGCAGGACAAAGACTGATATGCAGAGAAATTCTTCTCTGTGAAAGGGACAGTGAGCTAAAGACTTGGTAGAGTCTCTCCCAGGGGTTACTCACCCAAGAATAGGTTATTGGGCTGTGTTTGTGCTGGTAGAGAGATTCCCAGACCCCCCCTCATTTTGCATAAATTAACCTTGGGTCTTACCCTAAGTTAAAAGGGCAAACCAGATGTGGACCCTTTGCTCAATGTTCTTAGAGAGGCACAGCTTCACCTCACTGATGATGCCCAACAAGGCTGAAACACATGTATGGGGTTGCTGTTGGTACTCTTGTTCAGAGGAGAATTGCCTTGTATTTCGGTGCTGGACTGATATGAAGGGACATTGCTTCTTTGTGAAATGGACAGTGATCTAAAGACTTGGTAGATTCTCTGCCAGGGGTTACTCACCCCCAAGAACAGGTCATTGGGCTGTGTTTGTGCTGGTAGAGAAATTCCCAGACCCCCTTGTTTTGCAGATATGTGATGTCATCAGTGATGTTATCAATGACATTAGTGATGTCATCTTTGATGTCCTGGGTGTTAGTCTTAGCAATGCACAGTGGGGGCGCGAGTTATGGTTCCTTAGCTTACCATAACTGGCGAATTTCTGGGGGTTTTCGGTTTTACTTGTAACCATAACGTCCGTTTAACAACGTTTTTTCATTGAATTTCATAGGTTTTTATTAGGGCAACTTAACCATAACGTCCCTTTAACAAAGTCTTTTCATTGAATCTATACATATAAATCTGTTCTTAGAATACGATAGTAGCACACGGTTATCCAAGGTTTAGCGTGGAAAGGTGCGGTGCATCAGTGCATGTAAAGCAGTAGTAATGGAGAGTATTTAATAGAAATGACAATTTGGTATTTGTGGAGAAAATCAATGTATTTACGAAAAACTAAAAGGAGGTCTGAAGTGACAAAATGAATATTTTTTTGTAAACGGCAGAACTTTGCAGAGGCTTGCAGTCTCAGCAGAAAAACAGAGAATCTTTCCACAGTGGCTGTTTTTTTATGCAGGCGGAGCTTCCAATACAAAACCTCCTCCTCCAACGAGGAGCGTTTACAGAGGTTTACAGAGGTTTGCAGTCTCGGCAGGGAATCACAGAGAGTCTTTCCACAGTGGCTGTTTGTTTGTGCAGGCGGAGCTTCATAGTTTCATAGTTTTTATTGATATACATATAACAAAACAAATGTTTTATATATCATAGCTTTCGCATATTACAGTATTTAAAAACAAACAGTCAAGTTCTATTACAATAAAAAACATCTAAATAACTATTACATTACCCATTCATTAATTCATAAGGTGGCGCGTGATTCATGGGATGTCACTTAAAAATGTCTCACATTATCATTCAATACACTGTAAAATCAGTACAATTTTGTTATAAAATAACACCATAAAATACATTAAATTTATATCGTTGCCACTCATAAATATTGACCATAATGTCTCAATTTCATCAGGCTTAAAAGTGTTATTATATGATTTCATATGTCGATACGGAAGTGCTTGTAGACTTTCGCACACAATTAGCAAGTGGTGTAACGACTCAATAGCATTGTTACCACACAAACGGCAGTATCGCTTGTCACGTGGGATACCCAATTGTGAGCCTTTTACTTCCAATGCCTCAGATATGTTGAATTTCAATAAGCGGTATTGGCGCACTGTTTGTGGGCTAGGGTAAGCATTGACGTAAGCAGGGTAAGCATTGATGTAATTTGGAATCTGACCTCGGGATATATGCTCGTTACAGTATATCCCGCTATTGATTTTGGTCGACAGGCCAGTTATCTGTTGTTCATAACTTACTTCTTTCAATGTATTTTTTAGGGTGGACTTCACAGAGTACAAACTCATTTGACTATATGAGGAAGTTGAACTGGCCCACTTATTGTGGAGGTGTTTCAGCTCACCCATTATGCCAAATGTAGTACTACTCACAAGTTTCATGTATTCTGATACTAGACACTAGTAATTGTTTCAGTCTTGAGGCGTAACAGCTTCTCAAAGTTTAGCACACAATGGTTAACACATACATGAGACAGACTTATCAGATTAAATTCTAAATACATATATTCCACGCTTACACATTGTGGTAAGCGGAACAGTTTCCGGAGTAAATAAGCTTCAAATCGCTCAACCAATTTGGTGAAGTTGTGCCCCCATATAATAATGGCGTACAACAAAATTGCTCTAATCTTAGCGATATAGATGGTCAGAACTGCTGATACCAAGTAGCCGTTGTTTCTTCCAATGAAGATACTCAGAATAGTTGGTAGCAACCAAACAGCGGGCCTGACGTGCGGACCAATGAGCGTGCCATGTTAGGCTATCATCTACGATGATGCCTAGGTATTTGTAGGATTTAACTTGTTCTAATGTCTTGCCGTTCAATGACCAAACATATTTTTTGGGGCAGCGTTGCTTTGTAAACACCATCACTTTACTCTTATCAGTATTAATCAGCAGTCCATTAAGAATACAATGGGGGTCATTACAACCCAGGCGCTAATTGCGCCAACTTTACCACCATGGTGTAAACTATGTTTACACCATGGTGGATAGCGGATTTACCGCCCCATTCCAAGGTGAGTGGGGCGGTAAATCCCCATTTCCCATTTTCCCTTTCCCATTCCCATTTTTGCCCCATAGGGCATAATGGGAGTGGGGAAGGCGCTAATTACGCCACCGTAAATTACGGTGGCGTAATTAGCATCATGGCAGGTTAGCGCCAAAATTTTTAACGGCTGCCAAAAGCAGCCGTTAAAATCAGAATAGGCGTTAAGGGTTAACGACGGCGTTAACCCTTAACGCCTGGGTCGTAATGAGGCCCAATAGCTGTTAAGTGCATCTAACATTAACTGGAGACCGGCAGGTGTATAATCGAGCAAAATGAGGTCATCGGCGTAGGCCAGCCATCCAATGATCACCTCAGAGATCTTCATGGGATTTGCTGCAGCAATACTAAATACATTATCCATATCTGCCAAATACAGATTGAATAGTATTGCTGCGACCATGCACCCTTGTTTGACGCCGCTAGATGTCCTCATCGGCACTGATAATCTACCGGCAGCATTTAGACGAATGCGTACGGTGGTGTCGGAATGCAACAGCATCAACACCCTTAAGAGACCTGATGGTATACCCCACTCTGTCAGCTTTTTCCATAGCCGACCTCTCTGCACAGTATCGAATGCTGCAGAGAAGTCAATGTATGCGCAGTACACATTTAGTTTACGCCTAGTCCATGAGTGTTCAATTGCAGTGGACAATAACAGAAGCCCGTGCAACGTACTTGAGTTTGCACGGAAGCCAATTTGATTTGGAGGTAATATTTTTTTCTCAGTAATCCACACATTCAGCTCTTGTAATAGGACTTTTGCAAATATTTTCGATGAAGTGTCCAACATTGCAAGCATCCTGAAATTACCTGGGCAGTCCCATGCCCCTTTTTTGTGGACAGTTAATATGTGAGTAGATTGCCACGACGGGGGTATTGCACCTGATGTGCCTATATGGGTGAATAGTTGGTGCAGAGCAGCAGCCCATAATTCGGGTTGTTGTTTTATTAATATGTTACAGACACTATCAGGGCCTGCAGCTCTTGAGTTCTTCAGCTTAGATATGATCTCCATTATATAAAGTATCGTTGCTTGACAAACCCAAGGCTCGGTAGGTATAGGTATTACATTCTCAGGAGAGATGGCCCGACCTAGTGTGTTACCAATATGAGTTTGCCATTGCATTTCGGTAATACAATTGATGGTTAGTGGGCGCTGTTTGGCCTGTCGGAGCAATTGCCATATACCAACAGAGTCACTGGACTTGGCCTTTTTGGCAATCTGCTGCCAAAGGTGCGCGCCGCATGCCAGCCGGTGTGCAGATAGCCTTTTTTTGTATTTCCTTTTAGCAGTTTTAATTTTGGAGGAAACACCCTCTCGTTGAGGACAAGTGGCATTCTCTGTTAGCACAATTTGGATCTCATTTCTCATCCTTGCTTTTGCCGCACTAATTGCAGCATCAAACCGACACGTCGCTTAAACGGCATATTCGATTGCTCACTCATGCCGATAAGTCTGCGTTTCTTAGTTACTTCTAAAGAAATTGTTGACAAGATTTTAGAAAAGTCAGACAACATGTCTGCAGAGGTGTCATCACCACCATATGTGTTCTGTATAAAACCAGGTAATAGAGTTACTGCGACATTGTTGGCTTTATCGATATTTCGCGGGTGCCAGAGAATATGATTCCCGCCTTCATTAATTAATAGCTGCCCATTTTCGTCATGATCAATTTCCGACTCCTTTGAATTAGGTAACTTTAGGAGCCAACACATAGGGAGGCGATCACTCTCATCTCTAACTACTATGCTCATGTCTTTAATGTAGGCAAGTCCGCGATTGTTGGAGAGAGCATATCGATAGTAGATGCAGAGCGATCCCCAACTCTAGTAAATGCCATGTCGCGATCACTAGGTGTGATACCATTCAGTTTCACAATGCCATGTGAGGCTAACATGGAATGCCCTTTAGATCCCTGCCGTTTAACCTTCCGCACAGACGCAGCTAAGGATAGAAAGTTACAGTTACCATCATTCCCCAGAGGGAGATTTCCAATGAGACCGTTGAAATCACCTACAATCCACACTGGTAGTTCACGGTTATATTGTGATAATAATGTATTAACAATCCCTATATTCACCATTGACATTGCCATCTTAGGTGGGTCGTACACATTTATTAGTATAATATCCATTGTAAGTATGGATAACCGCGTGGCCAAAATGTGTTCAGAAGAATGTTCGAGTTTTACAATCCGCCATGGGGGTAAGACAGACACTAAAAGGCCGCCCTTCGGACGACCCAATGGACCTTTAGTGGCCTTTGGTGGACGGTTCATCGGCCATCTAATGCACTTCAGCCAGCAACCAGGTTTCTTTGTAATGCGACCACACCAAATATGTCTAAGATGCTCACCAGTCCATCATTCTCGAAAAGGTGGGTATGCCCTCTGGTATTCCAGGAATAGAGCATATCCACCTTTGTACATCACTTTCCTTTGGCGCTAAAATGAGGCTTGAACGCTGCTGGGCGCCACTGCCAGTAGCCATCAAGACATTGATTGGGTAGCAGTTCTGTTGATGGTGCAGTAAGTTCAGATGGAAGACTACACGGCCCTTTAATCACCCCTTCAATTGTCCCCTCCAATAAGATTAATGGGGCAGATATATCTTCAGTTACTGGTGTTGGGGCACCTTGTTGGATCTTATTAGTAGATTTTACTGGGGCAGCAATGACAAATTTAGTTAATGGAATTTCAGCTTTATTTATATTATAACCCAGGCGCAAGAAATCTCCTTCAAAACTCAGGACATAATTTAGAGAAGCTTCTGTTTTGAACCAGATATTAGTTATGAATTGATTCCTAGCTTCAACTTGGTCAACAATACGTATGTCATTAGATGTAATAACTCTTAATGGGACAATAGATTTAAATATACACAACACAGCTGAACGATTCAAGGGAGTGGGAATCAATTCCTGATATAGTTGCACCAATTGGAGATCTGGTACCATCTTCTTAGGCTCTTCGGAGCAGGTTCCGATTTTTGGCATAGTAGGTTCGACCGACCTGCTCTTAGGCAATGCCCACACAGTCGGAAGAGTTAGTTGGTTATTCTGGTCTTTAGGAGGACCGACTACTTGTTTCACTGATTTCGTAAGGACTTTTTTCTTTTGTATTTTTTTTGGTTTGTTAGGGATGTTAGTGGCTGGCAATTTTTCAGGGATATCTGTTACTGGATTAGTGGTGTGTTCAATGACCACTGATGATTCATCTAATGATGAATTTATTGTTACAACACTAGGGTTCTGGGGTCAGTATCTAAACAAATACCTTCCCCACTGCTTCGATTGACTGCGACATTCTTATCTTTGTGGTTATGCTTACGTTTACTCGATTTACAGGTTTGATACATAAAAGCATGATGAACTAAAGGAGGCAAGTATGTTCTTGCTTTTTTCTTATGTTTTTTGGGCACTCGATGTGGTGATAAGCATGCTTTTTTCTGAGGATCACTAGTAGGGCGATTCTGAATGGTATGGCAACACCCGCGCATATTTTATGAATTATCAGTGACTGAATATTAATTTTCTTTTCTAGATTTTCACATTTAGAAATGAGTAATGTCAATAGATTTTCCATAGCATAAAACATATCATCGGAATTCATACTAGTGTTGTTTAAGCTTTTTGGCTGTCGTAGTCTCATGTTCATCACTGGGCTTTGCTGTCATGGGGAAGTGAAAAATGGAATCAGCCTTCATATCAATAGGGTAAGTCGGGAGAGAGGAATCTTGCTCTAGGCATTCAATCTTCACTGGGGTTAGATTAGTTTCTACAGAGATAGAGGGATCCACATTGCCCAATGTGCTAGATGGTTTAGTCGGTGGTGTGAAAAACATTGGGGTAGATACTACCTCCATTAAGGATTGATCAGGATCAAGGCCCATATATTCTACCTCAGGATCATCCATAGCAGAGGCAGCCAAGTCGATACAAGATTTAACTCCTGTTGCTGAAATATCATGGATTAAAGGTATAGTAGGATAATGTCCGTGCATGTGAGCAATTTTGATTTTAACACCTTGTGCTGGTATATCATTTTTTGCACTCAAATTAAAATGAGTACTGATATCACGGGATATGCTTTGGGATATGGGCAGACTAACAATATCTATGGGTTCACTACAGCCCTCAATATTTGGCGTGGTGGTGATGACGTCTGAGCTGCACAGCATATCGCTTAATAATTTGGTACTAACTCATCCCAGGTCAGCTGTAAGTTCCATAATAAGAGTATCTTTTGCAGATTCAATTGAGACGACATCTATGGATGTGAAATTCTTTTTGCTATAGTATTCTGTTATTTGTTTGGACATTGGTAATGGTTTCTTAGGATGGGATATAATTTTCGGGATGCATATCGTGCGATTTCTGAGGTTTTTGTGAACCGCAATCTCTCGTTTATACTCATCCATTACCCAGACAAACTCTGGGATTGACCCTGACAAAAATGTCAGGAGTATGATGGAATGGGATGGACAGCACAGTACAGCAATACGACGGGATCTCAGTCGTGTGAGTAGAATGGGGGCACTAATAAATGATTAGAGAATTAGAAGATTAAAGTCAACCTCTACTACCTCCGACTGCAGCTATCTACTACAGCCTCTGATTAAGCAGACAGCGGATAACAAGTTATAGATGGCAATGAGCAAATCTAGAACATTAAAACATTAGAGATATTAAAACAGTGAGACAAAATCTCAAGCAACCACTAAAAACAATTAGCAGCAAGTAATAGCCCATATGTGTCATCAGGCAACCAACTCCCGACTACTGACTGCCGGCTGTCCAACACCCAGCGCACTAAACACGGAGCACAAAGCACGCAAACAAACACGCTGCATCAATGGACTTGCACAAAGTCAGTATAAATGTCTACTAACCATAGATTAGTATTTTCCAGCCCGCACCCCCGCACACCCAAACAGCCCAACAGCCCACTTGCGTGCCACTTCCGGGTTTGCGCGCGGGTGCGCTAGCACTGGGATTAAAAGCATGCAGGAGCCGTGGGTTTGAGGCGGGAGGCGGGCTCCAAAGCGTAGCAACAAAAAATGGACTTTGCTCACTCGCAGAGGGGATCAGACGTCCACAGCACAGCACAGCAAAGAGTCTCAGCCCAACAGCCCACTTGTGTGCCACTTCCGGGTGCGGAGCTTCCGAAACAAAACCTTATCCTCCAATGCGCAGTGTTCGATGAGGTTTGCAAAGGTTTGCAGTCTCGGCAGTCTCCAGCAAAAGCGAGGGCGAAGCGAGTCGAATTGGTTGCCATTTAGAGCATGAGAAACTGTGCTGGCCTCATACGGTGAGAAATTTGGCCATCTTGGTTTTTATGTACATTTGGTAGGGCTGTGGTCACCATCCAAGAGGCAGACAAACACTGGCTAACATAAAGTTCTGTGGGCTCTACCTTTGAACATCAGTCAGACCTTGAGTAGGTCTAAACTGCCAGCAGCAGGCTCATAATAACGGAAAAGGGTCTGGCTGCTTTAAGGGCTGAAGAAGAAAGGATGTAGATGGAGGAGGCGTTGAGGATAAAGAGTGATCCAGAAATACACAACAGTGTGGAACATATGCCGTTAGCATCAGCGATCACCACACTAAAAACATCAGCAAATAATTTAATGGAGCTGGGAGGGTGGTGGGTTTGGTAAAAGACTTGATATCAACTCTCCCTCCTTCGCCCCTAGCTGTGGAAACGGACTCAAACCATGCTGATGTTTGTAACGTGAAAATCAAGTTGACCAACAAATCAAATCAGAAGGGCTGAAAATGTTTCGGGAATTGAAGAAAGTGAAGAAGAGGTTGTGGCAAATCGGGAGTGGCCTGAAAAGACTGATAGTTTTAACAATTCTATAGTCATGGATCATTACTTCATACAGTTTATGTAAGAGTATGGAAGGAATAACGGACAGAGGATTTAGATCTGAGTCAACTGGAAAACAAACTGCAATGAACACTGAGGGGTTGGGAGCGGAGACCAAAGAAGTGTCCAAGAGCTCTCTGTGTGGGAAAAAACTTGATACCTGAAGACCCAAACCAATACTAAAGCCACCAACAAACATTGACTAGTTCACCCCCAGAAACACTCATCTCTGATGCGACTACAACATTTTGCCCAAGTGGATGTCTTGGGTCCTGCCTCAATCTCAGCACTACACCTGGTGTTGGAATCACTACTAAGTCTGTACGATAACATCAAGGATGTTGTAGTGGAGGACACAAGGAAGTTGGGTACTGTGGACATTAACATCGAGACACTTTTAAACCAAATGAACAAAATACTGTCTGGTTTTGAGCATAACAAACTAATACAAGAATTCTGCAGCAGAACGGCCATCAAGACCAGGGAGAAACATCAAAGCAGCCTAACGGGACAGGGTCCCAAGGTCACCTATGCCGAGCAGCAAGGTTTAGCAGCCTGCTCACCGTCAGGCCGCAGTGAAGCACCTAACAGCCCCTCACCTTTATTGGAGTGCTGTTCAATGGGAGAAGTTAATTCTCTCGCAGAGGACTGTTCTTTGGTGCTAATTGAAGAAACTGAAGTAGCAGTCTTAAAGAAAAATTCCCTAGCTGAGACGAACACATAATGTTACTGGTTAAATCAAGAAAGCAGCATAAAAAAAAGCAAGCAACAGGAAAGGCAAAACAAAAAAGCAAATACCAAACCTTTTTAAACGTAAATAAAAGCTCGTTAAAGTTTCTTCCTGCTTTACCAGTTCAAGGGACTTTGAAAAACTTGGCTGTGGCGCAACAGTCCCAGGTAGAACTGAGTTCGAACTGTGCTTCAAAGGAAATCCTTTCACAGTGTACTGATAAAATAAAAAAAACAAGGTCCAGACAAAGCAAAATCACCACATTTTTAGGAAATCACGTGGAAGCCATAGTGCCCAACTTGGCAGAGCAAACTGTATTGATCTCAATCAGTCTGGCGGAACCAGCAGTGTTGGCACAAGCGTCTCAAGTACAAGCAAATGTTCTTACAACTGTTGTGATTCCGTGTGCCCAGGCTCAGGTGCCTTCAACAGTAACAAGTTCAGAGCAGGCTCGGAAGACAAACTTTCTGGTACAGATTGTGATTGGGAGTTGATTACCCAAGTACATGGCCATCTTTCAATGAAAAGAGGCCAGATGCTAAAAAGCTTCAGGAAATTCCAGTATTGCGGGCAATACGGTCTGATGACAAATAACGGGTGGCTCTCTCAAAATCAGGGGCTGAGAGGGCGGTATGTTACTTTACTTCAAACCTTTTTTGCACAGATTGTTTGTAAGGAAAGGGGAGTACTGCGTTCAATGGGTTATGATCTATTTGAACTAAATTCTCTTGAGGAAGAAATTGGCTTTGTGGCAAAATAATCCTCCCCAACATCGTTGGAAGTAGAGGGTCAAATGAGAAAAACACCTGAAGGGGTAGTGAAATCAACTTCAGAAGACTGGTCTTGGCTGGAAGCGGCAATTAACATGTTTAACAAATCTAAGTCTGCAAAGAATTGTCTTTAACAGAGACATGTTAAAAGTAATTTCTTGGAACATTGTATGGTTATTCGGACATTATTAAAGATGCTAAAGGTTGTGTGGGTGATGCAAATGTAGCAGTACTCAAAGAGGCAATGTCACTGTGTCCTTTTCAGTTAGAGGGTTTCCATACCTACTGCAAAAACACCATTAGAGGGGGTCGGCCGCAAGTAGGGCTGGTATTAGCGGTGTACTTGAAAGTGGAATGTAAACACTATGAGGTAGAATCACAAAGTAACAATCTCCTGGCAGTAAGTTTGACTTTCACTACTGTGAAAGAGGAGTTTCTAATAATTAATGTGTATTGGAACCCTGAAAAACAAACCCACATGGATATATATGATGAACTTGATGAGTTACTACAGTCGTTAGAGGAGAACACACCTCATAGAGTTATTGTGGGTGGGGACCTAAACGCAAGTTGTGCAGATAAACTGAAAATGAAACAGCAGGAGGAAGGAACATTGATCCCTCTTTCACCAGAAGTATCAACAGGTATTTTGTGGGATAACTACTTTACACATTTCGATTTGGACCTGTTTCTACCTTCTGGGGAGGAAAGTGGGCAGGGGTTTTATGCTTGGAGTAGGGGCCTAAAACAATCATTGATTGACCACTTTTATGCCTAAAAAAACTTGAGACAATTGTATAAGCCACTGGCCACGGGGCTTGTGTGTAGTAGTGATCACATGCCACTCCAGTTAAATGTACACTTGCCAATACACTTGGTTTCAATTAGCCCCAGTCTGCCTTGGCCACTTTGGCAGAGGGTATGGGGGGTGGATGACGGTTAATTGAAACGGGGCAACATGTAGAAAGTTTACTACTGAACTGGGTCGTCTGATTGGTAATATGGGATTTAATGAGGGAACTTTTTCTGTAGATAAGTACAACCAGTGCTCCAGATAAGATTTTGAGGTCGGAGTATTTTACTCCTTATTTTTAAACTTGAGAGTAAATGTGATTTTAAGAAAGTAAAAATGACTTTTTTCCTTTGCAAGAGAGTAAAACGTATGTGACATCCAGCCAATGTGTGCAAAAACGAAATTTATTTATTTATTTATTCGTATTTTTAAAGCGCACAATCAGCCCGTGGGCATTGTGGCGCTGTTACATATAAAGCATTAGGCTGGTTACAAGAAGGAAGGTTGTTAAGATTACAAGGCATTTTTGATTTACAGTAGCATTTTTTAGTTACTTAAGTTGGCAGTAAAGACATCAAGGCGTTAAGGTTTAGTTCATGTCAGAGGGGGGAGGGAGGGAATAGATAATGTAAAGAGCGTGGTTTTGAGGGACTTCCGAAAGGAGAACAGAGAGGTTTTGGCTCTGAAGGAGTTGGGGAGGTCATTCCAGAGCTTGGGTGCTATGTGTGGGAAGCCAATGCCTCCGGCTTTAGCTCTTCTTATGGTGGGAACTTGGAGTTGGTTGTCATGGTGGCTTCTCTTAGGACGAAGGGAAGATTTCCTGGTTATGGTTTCTGATAAGTAGGAAGGAGTGGTGTGATTGAGGCATTTGTGTGTGAGTGTGAGTATTTTGAAGCTGGTTCTTTCCTTGACTGGGAGCCAGTGAGCATTTCTTCGGGCCTGCGATACATGGTCAAATTTGGGGATGTGTAGAGCAGCACGGAGCGCATTGTTTTGCACTATTTGGAGCTTGTTTAGATTTTTGGCTGATGTGCCGGCTAAGAGGGCGTTGCAATAATCTAGTCTGGCTCCTATGGTGGCTCTAGCAATGGAGAGGCAGTTAGGAGTGGTAAGGTAGGGTTTTATGGCATAGATGAGTTTGGTGGTCAGTGCGGAAGAGGAGGAGATGGCACTGACTTGTCTTGTCATGGAGAGTGTAGCGTCTAGGTAGACTCCTAGAGTCTTCACGGCAGTGGAGACAGGTATGTTAGTGTTGTCAATGGTTATGTGTGAGTAGTCTTGGCTGAGCTTGGATAGAATTTCGCTGGGGGCCAGGATGATGATCTCTGTTTTGTCGCCGTTAAGGCAGAGACCATTGATAGCCATCCAGGTTTGGATCGTGGAGTAGATGTTAAGGAGGGCTTCTGTGTCTCGGGCATAGTCTCCAGTGAGGGGAGGAGGACTTGCGTGTCATCGGCATAGTTAGTGTAGGCTATGCCGAGGGAGTCCAGTAGGTCAAAGAGGGGTTTAGTGAAGAGGTTGTAGAGGGTTGGTGCAGTGCATGACCCTTGTGGGACTCCACAGCTTATGGTGGTCGGTGGAGCATTGGCCTGGTCAGAGTACACCTTCATGACTCTACCTTCTAGAAATGAGGTGATCCAAGAGGTTGCTTTGTGAGAGAAGTGGGCAGCATTGAATAGGTGAGATGTGAGGATGCCATGGTCCACTAAGTCAAATGCTGCAGAGAGATCGAGTAGCAGGAGGAGAGCAGGTTTGCCTGTGTCCATTATTTTGGTGATTTGATTCTTTAAATCTAATAGGGCAGTTTCAGTCCCATGGCCTTTGCGGAATCCTGATTGTCTTCTGCCTAGAATAGCATGGGTTTCGAGGTATTGCTGAATTTGGTTATGGGCGGCTTTATCTAGGATTTTGAGGAGGAAGGGGACGGTGGTGATGGGACGATAGTTGCTAGGGGAGGTGGGATCTAAGGAGGTTTTTTTAAGAGCGGGCAAACCCAGGCTTCTTTTAGGCATTGAGGTACGGTTCCGGAAGAGAAGGAGGCATTGATGAAAGCTGTGATGATAGGGGTGAGAGCTTCTGAGCACTCTTTGATGATGGTGGGTGGGCATATATCCCCTTTGCAGGTGGAGGGTTTGATATTTTTGAGTAGGGCGGAGACTTCTAGCTCTGTGACTTCTCTAAAGGCAAAGAGAGGTATTTGCGGGTGAAGGTTGTGGGGGGGGATGGGGGGGCATGGGGAGGGTGTTGAGTGCTTTACGTTGGGATGCTATTTTGTCTTGGAGCGTTTTGACTTTGTTAAGGAGGGCTGTCTGGATGCCTGTGCACCATGCTTCATCCTTGATGATTTCGTCAGGGCTGGACTTGAGAGTAGTGAGTTCTTTGAATATAGAGAATATTTCTCTGGATTTGGAGCTGGCTTTGGTAATTCTCTGATTATATGATTCGGATTTGGCTTTCAAAATTGCATTTTTGTAGGTCCGTGAGATTTCTTTGAACTCGTTGAGAGAGGATTGGTTGGGTGTTAATTGCCAGTTGGATAGGGCTTTTCGTTTCTTGGTGCGCAAGGCAGATAGTTCTTCTGAAAACCAGGAGTTGGAGTGCATGGATTTTATTTTTATTTTTTATCTTCCAATGGGGCAATTGACTCAATGGCTTGGGCGAGGGCATTGTTATAGATGTTGGCGAGAGAGGTGGGATCTTGGTTAAATGGATGCTTGAGTTCAGGAATATCAAGAAGAGGAGCGAGGTTGGTCACAGTGAGTTATTTGGAGCTTCTGACTTTAGCGGGGGGTGCATGAGGAAGGGTTTTATGAGTGGGTGTGGTAGGGATGGAGAATTGGATGAGATAGTGATCCGTTCAAGGAAGGGCTGAGATGGAGGTGATGGTGGATGAGCAGTTATGATCTGCTAACCAGTCGATGGACCGACCTTTGCAGTGAGTTGGTCTGGTGATTTTGTGTTCGAACCCCATGTGGGAGAGATCCTTGGCTAAGTGTGCGGCAATCTTATCCTTGGGGCCATCTAGGCCAAGGTTAAGGTCACCAAGTAGAATGGTTTTAGTGGAGCTTTTCAGGTTGTTGCCTATGATTTGGAGGAGTTGCTTTTGGTAGTCTGGGGGAGAGCCTGGTGGTCTGTATGTGACTAAGAAGTTAATGGTGCAATTAGGGGAGAGAGCTAGTTTAGCATAGAGAAGGTCAGCATTGTTGTCCCATTGTTGGTGACACAGCCTAATGGCAAGTGAATTTTTATAGATGAGGGCGACACCCCCACCTTTAGAGGTTTTGCGGTCCTGTCTAAGGATGGTGTAATCCTGAGGGAGGGCGAGGTGTATGGATGGGTTGGACGCCTCATGGAGCCATGTTTCGGATATGGCTAGTATGTCTAGTTTGTGGGTGGTGATGAGGTCATTGATCTCTATAGCATGGGCATGGATGGAGCGTGCATTAATGAGTGCGCATTTTAGGATCAGATTGGCTGGTGATGGATCATGAGCGCTGGTGTTCGGGGTAGGCGAGGTGGTGAGGGCATGCATGAGTGAGGGAAGTTGGGGGATGTGTGCGTGGACATGAAGGTGTGAGTGTGAGAATGTTGTGTGGGTGCGATAGCTAAGCTTGTGGTTCCTGCTGTGAGTAGATGGTGGGGACCTGCGGAGAGAGAAGGAAGGTTTAGTGCGGGTTCTTAGTCTGTAACGCCTAAGGAGGTGTCCAGGTGGGTTAAAGGTGCAGTGGTTAAGTGTGTTGTGTGGTGTTGTGGATGAGGCAGAGTGCATGATGTCAGGTGGTGGTGTAAGGTCTGGGTGTGCAGGGAGCAAGCTGCGGTAGCCCAGAGAGAGAGAGAGTAATGAGAAAATGGAGGAAGGGGAGAGGAGAGGTGTAAGCGCTGTGGGGTGGGTAACTGAGGAATGCATTTGAAAACAATGCTGTATAGTGCTTGTGCTGGTACTAGTTGGGCAGGTCCACTAGTATGGTATCAGTGGGGCAATCAGGCCGCTAGAGGCTAGTAAATGGATATACAATAATGGGGCCACTGGAGGCTGGCACGGGGATACACAATGGAAAAGGCGCTAGGGGCTGGCAAGGGTATACACAATGGAAAAGCCGCTAGGGACCGGCAAGGGCATACACAATGGAAAAGCTGCTAGGGGCTGGCAAGGGCATGCACAATGGAAAATCCGCTAGGGGTGGCAAGGGCATACACAATGCAAAAGCTGCTAGGGGCTGGCAAGGGCATACACAATGGAAAAGCCGCTAGGTGCTGGCAAGGGCATGCACAATGGAAAAGCCTCTAGGGGCTGGTAAGGGCATACACAACGGAAAAGCCACTAGCGGCTGGGAAGGGCATACTCAATGGAAAAACCACTGGGTGCTGGCAAGGGCATACACAATGGAAAAAGCCTTTAAAGGCTGGCATGGCATATACAATCAGTACAATACACACAGGTTGCGGGCGAATTAATCTGGCATAGTCTTCGGTGGGCTAGTTCTGATTGTTAGCGTGAATGCAGCCAAGCTAAGTAATGCATGATACGGCAGCGGAAGTTTCATATAGTTCCCAGGGGCCAAATGTACTTACAGGCTGATGCTCAGCAGGTAATTTGTGCAGAGTTCCTGGCCGACGGCCCATACGGCATCAGACAGGCACGAACAGGCCCTTGTACTCGGCCCTTAGATGAGGATCTGCTTCCGCACTCCAGCGTCCGCCTATCGGTGGGGTCGGTGGGGGAAATAGATGCAATCGGCCAATCCAGTGCCGAGGGCGGGTGATCAAGGCAAATGGGGCAGTGGGTGCGCAAAAGACGTGGCGGCCATTGAACGTGCTTTCAGCAATGGCAGCAAATAGCTGCAATCATGGAGATTTCGAATTTAGGTGGATAAAGATGACGGTAACTTGCACGGCAGCATGCAGGTGCAAATACAATAATTATCAGACATTTTGTTGGCTGATACAGGGTCGCAGCCACATCTCACCGTGTTGTGGATGTAGTCGCGGGCGCTTCCCTTCCCTCTCTGTAGGTTTGTGGAAGAGAAAGCTTCTGCCCTCTCCTCCCGACGATGCAGCTGAAATCGACGCTATGGAAATCATTACTATGCGGCAGTTTTCTGCATTGTGACAGAATACACCTTTCATTAGTCCTCTAAGGTCTGACCATTTGATCTCTCCTGTATGTATTTAAATGTTGAAATCAAAAAACCTAGCCAATTACCTAGTAAAGCAAACAATTGTATTGTGGGTTTTGGAGGTTCGATAGCAGAATTGTCTTTTGATGTTTAATGAAAGTCCTTGGGTTAGTACTACCTAATGGTATGCCAATGTTATGATACAACAGTGCATAGAGGCATGGAATCCATGCTAAATTCTATAGCTAATCTAATGGTCAAATGGTTATTTATTTATTTTTTATTTATTTTATTGCATCAATTAGTTTCCAAAAAACTTTAAATGCACATATAAAGAAACGAATGAATGAATAGTAAAGAAAAGAAAAACAAAAAATGAATCAACTCAAAGCACTGTACATAGAACGTATTTATCACAATTATCACAATTATCACCAAACAAAAGTCGGTACTCCTTTATCGACCTCAAAAGGATGAAAGGCAGAGTTGACCTTTCTGGGATTCGAACCTGCAACCTACACATCATGCACAGATGGCAGCAACGACTACTCAACCAGCTGAGCTATCTTAATGGCTAACATCATTCAGAGGTCGGTTAACTGAGTATCGACTGAGGTATAATAATCACAGTACCTAGATGTTAGACGAACCATTTATGAAGCGCTATATAAAGTTATACCTATCTAGTTTATCACAGGGACAGGTTTTTCTGAGTTTCTATTTCAATTACCAGTGTAAATTTCCTTTGTTTCTTTTTGAACTTCCTGGAGAGTCAGGTTTTGGATGTTTTAATTGTAGTCTTGAATATTTGAGAGGCTAGAACACCTGTGATTGGTGTAATGACAATCACTCACTCTTGAGCAAAGACTCTGCTGCCACTGACCATTTATAGTAATATACCCCATTGACTGCAAGTTTGAATTGATGTAAACTATACTGTCAGTGTTTTACACACTGTCTTTATAATTACAGTGTACATTTAATTATAAGTGTAAAAATGATCTGCCTCCGCATGACTATGCAGATAGCACCGGAACTCTGAAATATACAATTGCACAATACTGGTTTCCCTTCACTGTAATAAAGCATAATTTGCTACAAAAGATTAATTCTCAATTGCAACTTAGTTTTCCATCTTATTAATTATAAAATCCTAAAATTCTAGGAAAATATGCATAGTGCTTCTGAAGCTGAATGGAAAGAACCCATTCCTTTCATCAGAGTGTGCAGTTTATTTTTGTTTTAAAGGCTTCAGAGAAATACATTGTTTCAGTGGTGGCCTGCAATTACATCCATGTAGATAAAAATCAAAAGAAGCCTTCTGGTTTCTGTCAAGTAACCTGACCTTTGCACTGCCCTCTGCTCTAAACCTGTGTGTAAATGTACACAGGAAAATAATAAAGCTGTCGTATTTACAAGATTTTCATACGTAAAAAGGTCCAGTATGCACCTTATCTGGAGGCCTGAGTACAACGATACAATGATCTCCTGTTTAGAGATCCTTGCAAACAAGGGTAACAACAGGGGAATCAGGCAGCATTAGTACCACAATGATAAAAGAGCAGTAGAGACAAAAAGGTCAAAAAGAGAAGCCCTAAAAGATTTGTCATTGAATATGTGTTTGGGTGTTGAACATCGCTGAGCAAAAGAAATAATTTTGGCAAACTACAGGGGATTTCTAAAATCGATCAAATCTCAATAGGCAAAATCAAATAGTTCTGAAGTCACTCATAGACAATAACAACTCTGACTTCTGGACGACAATTAAGAGGAAGCTCGTAGTCTTAGACGAAAGGAGGGAGTCTACAATGCCGTTCATGTCTGGGAAACTGTTTACAAGGCCAAATACTCCCGGCCAAAGGAGGAAATGGGTAGTAGCATCATGACCATGAGTAAGAGCGAACCAGGTTTGTACCCATGGGATGATGAGGAACTCCTCGGGGCAATTGGTCGAGCAAAGAGTTCAAGGGCGCCTGGCATGGATGGGATTCCTCCGGTGGTGTTTAAAAGTGACCCACAAATCGGGATTTGTCTGATGAACGTGTTATTTAAACAGTTGTATACTACTAATAGGGTCCATAGGACGTGGAGGGAATCAATCATTATCCCTATTTATAATGAAGGTAACAGTTATGATCCCAAAAACTTCAGGCCAATCGCTCCATTAGATGTGACAAGCATCTGCATCTCTACTGCTTAGGGATCTTAAACAACACGTTTCGGTCCTGAACGCAATTTCCGACTACCAGGTGGGGTTTTGCACAGGGATGGGCACTTCCCTAAATGCTACCACAATGTCCCTTGTGTTGATGGCAGTGAAGAGATGCGTGGTAGGAACAACATTCATGGCATCAATTGACATGTCAAATGCCTTCGGCACTGTCAGTAGCCAAACATTGTGGCACAAACTTAGGGCGCAAATAATTTCCTCGGAGATGATACAGCCCTTGGCACTTTTTCACGAGGGCACTTCTCTGAGAGTGAGGCTGAGCAGGGCTGGGGCTTTGACCGGCAAGGTACCCACTTTCATTGGGTTAAAGAAGGGTTGTGTTTTGGCCCCAGCCCTGTTTAACCTGTACATCTCGGACCTGGATGGTCTCTGGAATTTTGGGGTTACAAAACCGGTCAAAATGGGCGAACTAAGCCTGAATTGCCTTGCGTTTGCAGACAACCTCATTCTATTTGATAAGGCCTCAATGGGGCTAGATAGAAATGTAACTCTTTTTTATCATTATGCTTTGGACAGCAATCTGAGCGTGAGTGGGCAGAGGTCATTATTTTTACCACTAGAAGCCGTCCAAAAACATTCAACTGGAAGGTAGGATCTCAGCCATTGGAAAGAGTACATTCAATGAGGGGCCTGGGCTACAGTCTGACACATTCGAACTCAGGTGCTGTATGGAAACATTTCTTGAAGGGGAAATGCAGCCCCTTGCTCACCAAGATGAAAGGAATACACTCACAATTATGTAGATATTGCCATCTCCCTCTTGTGAAATTTGATCTGCTTAAAGTTGAACCTATAATTCTATATGGGTTGGACATTACACTAACTGATTTTGGCTCCTATCTAAATTCCTTGAAGGGTATGTTATGGAAGAAGACCTTAGGTTTGGCAAACTCTGTTCCAAATGCTGTGATCTGACACGAGTTTGGGTTGATTTCACTGGCAAGAAGGGGCTTAGGCAGGAAACTGTCAGAGTTTGCATAATTTTTGGCTCCTCCGGACAACTCGCTCTACCAGCCTCTGGGTGAAAACACAACACTGGTCTCGGCAGTATCCTTAAATGAATTTAAGGAAACCATGTGCAAAAATCTTCAGTCATTTGGTGCCTCCTGTGAAGATCTAAAAATGACGCAGAGGGACCTGAAGAAGAAATTGTTTGTCTTTGATTTGGTGGAAACATTAGATCTGTTGGCTAAATATTCATTGTGTAGAAAGTACGCTAACTTCCCAAGGAAGAAAAACGAACTACCAAAGCATATCTCTTTATCCCCTTGGGACAAGGCATCTCATGACACACAATGTAGGTTTTGTGGAGTTTGGGGGGGAGACCTTTCAAAGAAACACTAAAGCATTTGGTTCGAAATTGTCACGTGTTTAAGAATGGCAGAGCTCGGAATTGTTGAGTGAGTTGGTGTGAGTCAGATTAATGTGGGAAACAGTGAATGTTTAATTTTATCGTTACCTGCATTTTTAAAAATTGTAATATGTAAATTGGGAAATAGTTAAACGTGTTATCAAATGCAATTGCTTGAAATTAATCTAAATGTGAACTGTGATGAAAAATGTCTTATTCTTGTGAAAGGTTTATGTATTTTTATAAGCTGAAACACAATAAAAACATTTTGTAAATGACAATCTGACGTTGTGGGCACATTTGTTTATTAGCAGAAAATAAACAAAATAGCATTTACGTATTAATTAGACTAGCTTATTTACTACATGTGCGCCAGTTCGGAACTTCTTATGAATCTTTTGAGTTTTAAGCTATTTCTTTTGAAAAGTTTGACTGCATTTGTTAGCGTTTTCCCCAAAGCAGACTCCCTGATAAATAGTGGGGTGCATCAGGATCGCTTTTCCTGCTTTTGCAGTGGAACGTGTGGGCGGTTTTAAAGGTCACCAATTTTACATTATGGCATGTGCCACTACACGACTGGTGGCAATGCCACTTCCGCTACTGCCAGGTTTATAATTACTGATCGTGATTTTATTGATGGACAGAGAAAAAATGGCAGCAGAAAAGGCAGCTGGTTTTATGAAGGGTGATGAGGGTTGGCTCGACCCATTATTTCTCTTACTGAGAAAAGCATGCCCTTAACAGATCATCACGGGGCAGCCAAGAGTGTTTCTGTAACACTGTGCACTCCTCCGACACATGAACAGTTCTGGCTTGTGATATGGCAGCAGGCCCCAGGCAGGGCTGCACATGCAAAAGAATGAGCTATCAATGGTTCTGTGTTTCCCCCCCTTGCACATTGAGGAGCTATTCTAGAGCAGGGGGTGTGGTCAGGGAAGATTTGTGAACTCTGACCCATCCACAGCGTTTTCCAATGAGCACACAAAGGTTCAAGTGCAGTGCGAACAATGACGCAGGGGCTAGCATTTTCCACCACCTGCTACTTATTGAATAGAACAATCATCTTTGCTCCATCTTAGAAAACAGGCCAGAGCAACAAAAACACATTTTTTAATTTAAACATTGAACACGCTTGCACGCCCGGCATCATCTAATACTTCTGGGCAAAGCTGCAGGAACGCACAAAGCGAGGCAGGGTAACTGCTGTTACCATCAGCAGGCCTGGAGAGGGGCAGCACGACCTCCCCCTCTTGTCTGCCCCTCTCCTTCCCATAAGCCAGAGTGACACGCAGTCTGTGCAACACAATACTGAGGAAGGGTGAGGTGTGAGCGATCACCTCACCCTTCCTTCATGAAACAAGGTGCTAAGCACCTAAGGAAACCAACAGGCAGGCAGGGATCAGGTTCAAAAACCTGCCCCCCCGAGGGGGCAAGATAGTCGGTTATCCGGCCGGAGGCTGAAACATAACAGCCCCCACTACCAGGGGCGTTGCTAGGGGGGGGCTAAGGGGGCTATAGCCCCTGATCTTTTGGTTGTAGCCCCGGATAGAATCTCAAGAGCTACAGCCAAAAGACTAGCTAGCCTCCAGTCCCAACAGTTCTGACATCAGCGTAGCCCTGGGTCTTTTCCAGACCTAGCAACTCCCCTGCCCACTACTATACATATCAAAGACCCAGGGCTTCCCTGGGTCTTATAAATACAGAGCGGCATGCTCTGAGAAAACGCAAACAGTTTGTGGACCCTGAACGGGGACCCAAACACATTGGAGGTGCACAGTTTACTCAGTGCCTTCCAAACCTTTGCTTCTTTAGGCCAAACTCTGAAGTTTGTTGCTTTTCGCAGCGTCTTTTGTTTCCCTTGAACATTGCACTGTTCAACTCGGCTCGACGAGCGAGCGGCGAACACTGAATAAGCAAACAAAGTCTCCCGGGAAGAATCAGAAAGGAAGCAGGTGTCCATTTACCAGCGCGACCGAAGGAAAAGCCTGCAGTAAAGCCCGGCGTAGTCGGTGTCTTCAGGAGACTGGTCATTTCAAGGTAAGCCGCCACGCCGGGTGCTGAACAGCACAATAGAAACTTTGTTTTCATACGCGAGTAAGCAAAAGTAAACATCCGCAGTCAGCCGCTCCCCCGGCAGACGCGGGACACGGGCTGCGCATCTATTTCCATAGAATCTTGCAAAATTCAAGCACAATGACCGCGGGGAAACCTCATCCTGGGAAATCACTATTTTAAGGCTAAAGAACTTTATAAACAGGTCTTTTTTGGCAGAATACATATATTTTATGCAACCTGCACAAGAGATAAATCTGCACCCATAAGTCCACTACATGCATTTCTGCTGAACTAAAATCGAATTAATTTACGACAACATTAGACATTTTCCCAACACGGGAAACAGCATTCTTAGCACTTAATAATATAAATTTGCACGATAGCTGGTGCAATCATTTTTGACATCTGTACAGAGACTGCTGACACATCTTCAAACCACTACTGGGGCCAAAACACAGCCTTTTTTCAAAAATATCTTCCTTCTAATCGAAACAGGTTGAAAGAAAACATGGGTCCCAAACAGAAATCACGGGATTCCACCACGCCAGCACAGAAGCCCAAATCCCAAATCCCCTCACCTACTGCAGCCATCGAGCTTGGGTGAGGGAGAATATGTAAGGCCTGCCAAGGGAAGGGATAACCATGCCACCCATCCAAGATGATGTCAATACACCGTCAAAGAGACAGAAAGTGACTGATGGCCCCAGAAAAAGTAACAAAAAACTGGCAAAATTGTGCGAGAACATGTCAGAAATGCAGCATTTATTGCAGGAAATAAGGGGGAAACAATTATCCCAAACAGGGGACAGGGGGCCACAAACCACATCTTACCCCTAGAACCTACCATATTAGTGACCCCCCCGCACCAGCATCAATCCAAACAATAGCAGTACCAAACACATTACTGCCACATGTGCCAGCAACACCAACGACGACCACCACAGTTGCACCAACAGCAACCATGGCAGACCCAACAGGTGCTCTAAAAGCATGGGCAACCCCCAATACAGCCCTAGTGGGACAAACTGGACAAAGCAACAGCAACCCGACAGACATAGCAATGATCTGCAATGCCCAATTAGATTTAAAAATGAAATCCTTTCAGACTAAAATACTGAATAGATATAAAAGATGCCTAGCATGGAACATTGACACCACAATCAAAGAAGCCATATGGGCCAAAGAGTTCATAGAAATCTTTTCATTAATAGAAGCCCAACGTAAAGGGAAGGATGCTTTTAGGGATCCCAAAAAGATTGAAGAGAAAGCCATAGCCAGAAACGCCCAGGTAGAACAAAACTGGGACAACTGGCTTCAGGCTTTTGCCATCTTGGCAACAATATACAAGGAGAAATTCCCCCATGATGGCAGAAAAATATGGGCCTAGATGGACAAAATAAGAGAAGTGAAAGTCGTTCAGAAAGGGAAGACCTGGCTAGCATGCGACATCAGATTTAGAAGAAGCATGTCAGAGAGGCCAGCCATAGAATGGGACGAGGTCCAAAATGACTTATACATGTTAAATGCTGAGCCCCCAGTGGAGGAAGAGGCCTCACAGAATTCCTCCAAAAAATAGCAAAAATGCACAGGGCCCCAGATTTCTGACAATGAAAAACACAAAAAAGGGGAACAGCCCTTTCGAAGAATCAGCCATGGGCGGCTAAGTCTAATACCCACAGGCAAAACAAAACCACTCTGCAAAAGCCAACATTCCATGCAGGAATTTTGGAAAAAACCATTGCACCTGGGGCAAGGAATGCTGGTACAAACACACTTGCACAAACTGCAACGGTGACCACGCAGCAAGCAACTGCACCAGACTGCCAGCCAAAAAATTCAAAAGATTAGCACCAACCACTCCCTTTCAACCCCAGGCTTGGCACCAGGCAGAACTCCCATCAACCCAAACAATTTTAGAGAAGCACTCATGAATTACCCAGACAGGGAAACCAGCGAGGCAATCTGGCAGGGTTTTACCAAGGGCTTTATCATCCCATTTAAGGGCACAGGGTCACAGAACATCCCATTGAACCTAAAGTCAGCCAGGGACAACCCCCAAATAGTGGAGAGCAAAATCAAGAAGGAACTGCTGTTAGGCAGGATTGCAGGACCCTGGGACCACATGCCCCTCAAAGATTACTTAATATCACCACTAGGACTGGTCCCCAAAAAAGAACCTGGAAAAATGAGGCTAATTCACCACTTATCTTATCCCAAAGGCCAATCACTGAACAACGGCATTCCACACACGGAATCCGCAGTATCCTACACACACTTCCAGGAGGCGGTAAGACTCATACAGGAATGTGGCAGGAACGCCCTGATGGCCAAACTAGACATCAAATCCGCTTTCAGATTATTGCCAGTCCACCCAGACTCCCAGCAATGGTTAGGTTTTACTTTTAACAACAAATTCTATGTAGACAGATGCCTCCCCATGGGGTGCGCAGTATCCTGCGCCCTATTCAAGCAATTCAGCTCCTTTTTTCAATGGGCTTTCCAAAAACAGAGACCAGGGACCAAAGTAGTACACTACCTCGATGATTTCATGGTAATGGGCCCAGAAAATTCTGAGGAATGCAACAGGGCCTTGGCGAAATTAGAAGGAATGGCCGCACAGTGGGGCATACCTCTAGCAAAGGAAAAAACGACCAAACCAGCCACCAACATAATTTTCCTGGGCATTGAAATTGACTCTGTACAGGGACTATGCAAGATCCCGAAAACAAAAATTGCAGAACTATTGGAGAAAATACAAGCCCTGACAACAAAAGACAAGGGCACAGTTAAAGAAATTCAATCATTAGCAGGCAGTCTCAACTTCGCTGCTAGAATAATCCCCCAAGGGAGGGTATTTTCCAGAAGCCTGGAACTAAAAATCAAATCATACACCAAACCCTACCTACACATCCGACTAGGCGCAGAGGTGAAACAAGATCTGGAAATTTGGGGGAATTTCCTCAAAGATTTCAACGGGACCTCACTTTGGCGAACGCCTTTGAACACATGGACAAAAAGGGTCCTTTTCACCGATGCAGCCGGGAGCAAGGGGTTTGGAGCCATACTAGACACAGAGTGGGTGGCAGGACACTGGCCCAACTCATGGCAGCAGGCAGGGTGGACTAAAAACATCACCCTCCTAGAAATATTACCCATCTGGCTAACACTACACATCTGGGGCAGGCAGCTAGGTAACACGGAACTCTTGGTCTGGTGTGACAACATGGCCGTAGTAGGCTCCATAAACAGAAGGTCTACCAAATGCCCGCTAGTACTAAAAGTCCTACGAGCCATCACAGCAGTCACACTACAAGAAAACACTGTGGTCAAAGCAAAACACATAGCTGGAACGGATAATAACATTGCAGATGCTTTATCTCGCTTTCAGTGGCCAAGATTCCGGGAGCTAGCGCCGCACGCCCAGGAACAGATGACGCCGATACCAGCAGAATGCTGGGAAATAATGGGAAACCAAAAATAACGGCATCAACGCCAGCGCCAGAGAGCCCAGGCCGGGATGCCCAACAAGAAACAGGCACCTCAATACGGGTGCCAACAAAATAACGGCATCAACGCCAGTGCCAGAGAGCCAAGGCCGGGATGTCCAACAAGAACCAGGCACCTCAGAGACGGGTGCCAACAACTCCCTAGGCTTCCTCACAGAGATGGCAGGGAAAGCACTGGCAAGCACCACCGCAGCGCAGTACAGTAAGTGCTTACAAACAGTATTTAAAGCCACAGGCGTAAACCATGTAGAGTTAATAACGATTAAAGACATAGAAATATTTTAAAATGGGCGCATGACCAGGGCTTTAAGAGAGATTGGGCAAAAAGACATTTAGTCGCAATCTCATATTTCTCAAAAATCCGGGGTGATTCAGACCCCACTCAAAGTGCTCTCATTTCTTACGCATTAAAAGGTTGGGGTAGAATAGAGGGGCCCCAGGTAGACACCCGCCGCCCCCTGGATTTCAATAAACTGGTACAAATTGCAAACCAGCTGGAAGCCATATGCTGGCATCCATACGAGATCTTATTGTTCAAAACAGCTTTTTTCTGGCATATTTCGGGGCTTTCCGCGTGGGAGAGCTCATTGCTTCCAGCACCAAGGCCAACAACGGCCTGGCGTCATGGAAGTCAGGGTCAGACAGGAGAGCGTCAGCATAGAAATCCAACAATCTAAAACTGGGGCCAAAAGAACTATCAACATTTGTTGCATTGATGAGGCAGTAAACTGCCCGGTATGCATCACCAACCTTTATCACACACAAAGACCCATGGTTGGTGGGAGGTTTCTAATCCACAAGGACTCATCGGCACTAAGCCGCTACCAATTCAAAGGGGTGCTGATGAAAGCAATCAGCAATGCAGGGTGGGACCCCAAAGGTTTTGGCACCCACTCCTTCAGAATAGGTGCCGCCACCTCAGCATGGCAAGGAGGTTTAGCTCCTCAACAACTAAAAAACTAGGGGTTGGAAATCAGATTGTTACAAAAGATACATCAGACCACAGCTAATTTAGCCAGCCGCCCTAAATTTTTCTTTCTCCCCCCTTCATACAGAAACACCAGGCGAAGGGAGGAACTCTCTCCAATCAGCATGGATAGTCGGCCACTCATTTATCTTCAGGACGGGCCGATGGGCAGAGGAGACCAAAGAAAGGCCACCTTTCAGAAACACCATTTCCTCATGGTGGGGTTACAGAGGCCTACGATGGGCGAAATCCACGAAACATTAGCAGAGCTGGTCGCATACAGAGACCCGCCAGAATTTCTGGTCATACATCTAGGGGGCAATGACCTAGTTTCCATTGGAAGGAGAAATTTATTTGAGGACATGTGCGCCTCCCTAGCAGGCATTTCACACAATTGGAAGGGAACGGAAATATACTTCTCGGCCATCCTACCCAGAAAGAAATGGCTAGGGGCCAACTGCTACAAATCTGTAGACATTTCTAGAAGAAAACTCAACAGGGGGCTAGAAAAATGTTGTACAGCAAGAGGACTGGGCTTCATAAAGCACCCAGCCATTACACTGGGTGACCCGGACCTTTTTCACAAAGACGGCACCCATCTATCAAACCAAGGCATGGAACATTTCTTTCGAGAAATTACAGCAAATCTAGCCTCCAGGGGTTGCCAATAGGAGATACTTTTGGGGGACCGTGGTCAGCCGCCAACCTGCCCATGTGTGGCGGCACGGGCCAGAGGGGGGTAACCGCAAGACCCGGTGCCCAAAAGTATGTTACTATCATGATATGTGATTATTGTTATCTCCATAACCATATCTGTACAATAAAAACCTACAGCCTTTTATTGCCAACACTTGACAAACAATGTGTGAGCCAATTTATTCTGGGTGAGGGTATGGGTCGGCAAGAATGTATGCATGCATATGGGTTCAGCAGTTATGGGCAATGCTGCAGGGCCGCCCAAAGCGAGGCAGGGTAACTGCTGTTACCATCAGCAGGCCTGGAGAGGGGCAGCACAACCTCCCCCTCTGTCTGCCCCTCTCCTTCCCCCAAGCCGGAGAGACACGCAGTCTGTGCAACACAATACTGAGGAAGGGTGAGGTGTGAGCAATCACCTCACCCTTCCTTCATGCAACAAGGTGCTAAGCACCTAAGGAAACCAACAGGCAGGCAGGGATCAGGTTCAAAGACCTGCCCCCCCAGGGGCCAGATAGTCGGCTATCCGGCCGGGGCTGAACATAACAGCCCCCACTACTATACATATCAAAGACCCAGGGCTCCCCTGGGTCTTATAAATACAGAGCGGCATGCTCTGAGAAAACACAAACAGTTTGTGGACCCTGAACGGGGACCCAAACACACTGGAGGTGCACTGTTTACTCAGTGCCTTCCAAACCTTTGCTTCTTTACCACAAACCCTCCCACCCTACAAATAAGGGAGAAGAAAGGAAAAGAAGTACAAGGCACTGTACCGTGCCCACAACAAGTCGTGGGACATTAGAAGGCGGGCACGGGCCAGAGGGAGTAACCCCAAGACCCGGTGCCCAAAAGTATGTTACTATCATGATATGTGATTATTGTTATCTCCATAACCATATCTGTACAATAAAAACCTACGGCCTTTTATTGCCAACACTTGACAAACA